>JASVEL010001202.1:0-141562 GCA_032618575.1 Nicotiana noctiflora
CATAAATTGAATTTTATTGCTGAAGCCCAAAAGAAATAGATACCCTAACTTAGCCAACACAAATCTCTCATGAATCACTGTACAGAACAGTTGCAAAACCTATTATTTTCTAACTAATCACCTATTTTAAAGTAATTCATTTAAAGAAACTAATCACATGATACTTCAATCTCATTAGCCATTAAGTCTTCCTATTTTTAGAGATGCTAACGAAAAATCTACTATGAACTAATTCGAATGCATCAGTCCAATCCACTCCAAAAGTGAGAATTAATTACAATTAAACTAATCCTAAATGAATACAATTGTCTCTAGCTAGATTTATATATAAACTAGAAAAACAGAAAGTAAAAGATCACAATAATATCACATTGAATATTTCCATTCATTCACATCATTTCTGTAAGCTTGAGGTTACAAATATGTACCTGAAATTTGCCACAATGAAGAAGGATCAGTCAGTAGCAACAAATAGCAAACAATAGCAAATATGGCAGCAACAGATCCCAGCAAACAACCACGGCCCAACAACAATGAATCAATATCAAGTTTGATACCCAGGACAGTTTAAAAAACCAAACAGCCTTGAAGCAAGCAGGCAACAGGATTGAATTCTAGCACGAAACTGGAAATATAGTGAAAAGGATCGATGGAACAGTGTAGCTTCTTCTTGCTATATTTCTTTGGTTCTAAGTTCTGTCAAAAATCTCTCCTTAAACTCCCAATTTCTATCTCTTCAAGTCCCTTTTCCTCAATGTATGAAGTCCCCTTTTTATAGATAAAAAACAGACCATTTTTTAAATTCAAAAGTGTTTCCGCTTTCCAACATGTTATTCCCTTAGCCCATGTGAACCCCTTAATCCTTTTAATCATCCTTCCCTCATTCTTTTTCTGTTTTTCTTTTAAAAGAACTCAAGGCCCCTTTAAAACTAATGCTGGCAGCCTATAATTTTTTAAGAGTATACTGGCAGCCTCTCTTCTTTATTCAATTCCCTTTAAACCCACGCTACTTCTGATTTCCAGCTAATAAAGGTACCAATCAAACAATCCCTTTTATTTCATTTTTTAATTCAGTTGAGTATGGGTCTTCTATATTCTAATCCATTCTGCCTTACACTTTTGTAATGTGGTACCCATGTTATTTCTGTTTTATAACATTAGAAATGCTTAAACAGGGTGTTATTCAAATTACTGATCCCTATTGAGTTTCTAGTGATTCAGTTAGGGCCTTTGAAAGTCCTAAGATTTACAAGCTAATATACTCAAACAAATGGCATCAGTTTTTTTTTTCAAAAAGAAATCGGGATATGAGAGGACATGGGTAACATGTTGATTTCGAAACCTATTGAAAGCCTAACAATTCTCAGGGAAGATGGCAACACAGAAGCTAATATACTGCTTTAAATAAACTAGTTAAGAAATAATCAATTAGTTCACCTTATCATTAAATCAACAGAACAAAATAAAAGAAGAAAAAGAAAAAGAAAAAAAATATGAAGAAGAAAAGAACAGGAAATCAAAACACAACTAACATGATCAAACAAACATACTAAAACATACCAATAGATGATTCCAATCCAACCGCAATCAATTCGAGCAAAACATACTAGCAGTTTAGCAAAACCAATAGATAAGCTGACTAATTTTAACAAATCGACCCACAAAATCAAAACAACGAGTCAAAGCCAATTATCAAATCAAATCAATTTGACCTGACATGGAATTAATTCGACATGAAGCATATAGAATGAATTCGAGAAAAGCGAGATGAAGCACAAAGAAAAGAAGAAGAAGAGAAAAAAGAAAATTGAAACAAATACTCACCTATCGAACTTGAGCTTGAACTATTTTTCCCCGACTTAATCTCCAAAAAATGTCACTAGCTTGTTCTTTTGTCAAGACCAAGCGAGCAACGTTATTTCGAGACCCAATCGACTCTATCTCTCCGATTACTTTCCCCAAAACGAAGCATCCGATGAATAATCTATCTTGGGGAAAACTGGTAAGGGATTTGGGAAGAGGGTGGTTTAGCATCTCTAGGGTATGAATTTGGTGGCCGGTTGTGGCGTCACCGTCGGGTTTTAGGGTAGAAGAAAGCGTGGCAGCTAGGTTTCAGGGGAGGGGATTTGGTGAAGGAGATGAAGGATGAAATGGGGCTGTATAACGAGGTTTGGGTGCTTTTGGGTTTTGGTATATCAAAAATGGGGGATAAATTGGAGCCGTTGGATGAAAGAGATCCAACGGCTGGGATCAATTCAAACAATGAAACGCGGTCGTTTGGATGGCTTGGGTGGGTCGAACTGGAATTGGGTATTGGGTCGGGCTTGGAACGGGTAGAGATGGGGTGACCTAGACCATTGGATAAAAAAAAACGGACGGTCTAGATCAAACGTATCAAAACTACGCCGTTTGGATTAAAGGGACATGATTTGGGCTGACTGTTTCGTTTGGGCTCCGGGTTTAGAGGCCCAAATCGTATTTTTTCTTAATTTTCAGCCTTTTTTCTTTTCCTTCTTTATAATCAAAACAAAATTCTAATTAATTTGTAATCATTAAAAATAAAACTACACGGATATTAATACTTAACAACAAGTAACACACAATTAACAAATAAAATAAAATCATATAATGACAACAAAAATAGAATAAAAACACACCATTATTTGTGTGTATATATATATATATATATATATATATATATATATATATATATATATATATATATATATATTTTGATTTTTCCATTTCGTAAAAATAAGCAATTTACTAATTAACTCAAAATTTTAAAAGTAAGTTCTAAATGCTATTACATATATTTTTTGTATTTTTATTAATTTAATCAAATAAGCATGCACACACAAATACGAATAATAAGAAAATTAACACAAAAATCCACAAATATTGCAAACAACATAATTTTTTTTTTTGAATTTGGGAGTAATTCTCATGTAGGGAAAAAATCACGTGCTCACACCGTCGATGTTAAACGGATCGGGCTACGCGTCGTAGCGGTCATGTGCATTGCATTGCATTCTTGTTTGTAAATTACCTGTGCTATTTGTGATTTGCTGTTGTTGTTAGTTCGTGGTAGGTATCGGACTGTAGTTTTAGCTTTGCTCTATGGTATTCTGTGGATTTCCTACTTTCAACTATTTTATATGCTTTTTACTCACTGAGTACTTAGTACTCACCCCTACTCTCTGCACCTTTGTGTGCAGATTCAGGTACGCCGGTGGTTTAGCTGAGTAGTTCAATTATATTCAGAGTTATCCGAGAAATAAGGGTAGCTGCTAGCGTTCGCAGGACCTGACTTCTCTTCTTATTTCAGTTTATTTATATATATACTTTCATACTTGAGTATTTCGTTCAGATATTCCTATTATTATCCAGTTTTGCTTAGAGACTCTAGACTCGTGACCCCAGGTCTTTGGGAGATTATTCAGTTTAGCTTCTATCTATCAGTTAAGCATTTAACTTTATTATTGACAATAATATTCAAGTAAGTGGTTTGAGCTTTATGCTCGGGTTAAGAGTGTAAATGGTCGGGCTTGTCTAGCTGTTGGACGCTATCACGACCGGGATTGGGGTCGTGACAACTTGGCATTAATAAACACTACTGCTGTGTAGGAAACGATCTGAAGGTGAATTTTGGCTCTGTGTATGGTTGAACATTGAAAACAATGGCTGAAGGTGGAGAGGACTTGTGAGGGATGCAAAGGTTTTCAAAACATTGCTAAAATGAATGGTGTTGGGACTATGAGCCTCGAGTTGTGCATCAGTTTTAGAACTGCAGCATCAATATGTTATTGATTTACTGACGAATGCTCAAGTCTACTCATGTGTGCAAGGAAGGTTGCCATTGACTCTGATGATATCAAGCTTGCTGTTCAGTTGAAAGTTAATTTCAGCTTCTCACAACCCTTGCCACATCAGGTAGTAAGTCTTATTAGATCCTTCATTCTTGTGATGGTTGGTATTCATTATTCCAAGACCTAAATGCATACCTTTCTTAGAGACCTCTTAGGGTGCGGTGAAACTGATAACCTTAGCCTTCTCTTGTTTAGGAAGGACAACTAGAATAGTGACTTACTGAATCGAAGGGTTATATGATGTTAACAAAAATGATAGGCATGGAGTAAAATATGGTTCCTTTACAACTGGAACAAACATGTTACTTCAGGGGTCGTTTGGTAAAATGGTGGGATATCCCATTTAAAATATCTTATGAAGCATCATTTGGCAGTTACGGATGGAGACACCAGAAAATATCAAATAAGACAACACCACAGTATATTGCTAGAAACACCAGTGATGTTGCTTATGAAGCATCGTTTTAGCAGTTATTGGAATGGAATGTCAACTTTTTCTTTTCTATCTATGCTTGCTGTGTTCATGTTTTAGTTGCAATATATTACTTATGTACATTTTGTATTTTAGCAGTTATTGGAATATATTACTTATGTACATTTTGTATTTTAGCAGTTATTCTCTGAAACCAGTCTTCATATACAACTTGTTTTGCCCTCACTATTATTATTTTAGCAGTTATTTACTAGCAAGCTTAATTTGCTTTTTTGTTTAAAAGCTAATGTAACAATAAAACTGAATGTATTTTAGAAATGTGCAGAGATGCACAATATTTGTGCATTTCAGGTGAACCTCTTAAATTAATGTTCTTAATTGCAAGCTTGAGATTAATGTGTAAGACAAAATGAGAGACGATGGTGTTGATTTTTCATAAGAAAATCGGGTTCCATTGCATTTCCAGTTCTCTCTCGTTACATGGACTTTATTTGTTATCCATTTTGAAATAGGTCAAATGGATCTTATAATAGAAAAAGGGTTAATTGTTCTTATGTTTAAAAATAGCAATTAGGATGAACATGGAATGCCAATTGTAATTTTCCGGTGAGAGAAAAGGAATTTCTGGTCTATTTTATTTTGTAGGAGATATAGGCATAGTTTAATAACTTTTTTGTCCCTAAAAAAATTCAAATATTACTTCAATAAGTCAATTCTAAAACTTGAATGACCATTTAAGGAATTAACTCCACGTAGACATTTAAATTCCTTAAAACATAGGTAGAGAGACAAAGATTGAAGACCTCATGACCATATTGAAAGTTACCTTTGCTGCCACGGACTAAAGCGACGAGGGCATAAAATCATTTTCTCGTTCAAGACTTCTCTATTTGATCGCATCAGGGAGCGACAATTTGATGACCCTTATTTGCTGGATCTTCAGGACAAGGTTCGGCGTGGTGATGCTCGAGATGTCACCATCGGGGATGACGGAGTGATGAGGATGCAGGGGCGTATTTGTGTACCCAATGTTGATGATCTTCGAGAGTTAATTCTAGCTGAGGCCCATAGCTCGCGGTATTCTATCCACCTGGGTGCCGCGAAGATGTATTAGGATTTGAGGCAACACTATTGTGGAGGCGGGTGAAGAAGGATATAGTTGACTATGTTTCTAGGTGCCTCAACTGCCAGCAGGTGAAGTATGAGCATCAGCGTCCGGGTGGGTTATTGCAGTAGATTGAGATTTCAGAGTGGAAGTGGGAGCGCATCATCATGGTCTTCGTATCTGGACTTCCATGGACTGTAAGGAAGTTTGATTCTATTTGGGTCATTGTGGATCGGCTGACCAAGTCCGCCCATTTCATACTTGTGTGCACCACTTACTCATCGGAGCGGTTGGCGGAGATCAACATCAGGGAGATAGTCCGGTTGCATGGTATTCCAATTTCCATCATTTCAGACAGAGGAACTCACTTTTCTTCATGGTTCTAGAGAGCCGTGTAACAAGAGTTAGGTACTCGGGTGGAGCTGAGCACACCATTTTACCCCCAGACGGATGGACAGTCTGAGCGCACTATTCAGATTTTGGAGGATATGCTTCGTGCATGCGTGATTGAGTTTGAAGGTTCATGGGATCACTTCTTGCCACTGGCGAAGTTCTCTTATAACAACAGTTATCAGTCCAGCATTCAGATGGCGCTGTATGAGGCCCTATATGGTAGGAGGTACAGATCCCTAGTTGGTTGGTTTGAGCCGGGCGAGGCCAGGTTGCTAGGTACTGAGATGGTCCAGGATGCAACGGACAAGGTCAAGGTGATTCAGGATAGACTCCGTGCAGCCCAGTCCAGACAGAAGAGTTATGCGGACAAGAAGGTTCGCGATGTGGCATTTATGGTTGGGGAGCGGGTTCTACTTCGGGTCTCGCCTATGAAGGGCGTCATGAGGTTTGGGAAGAAAGAGAAGCTGGGTTCGAGATTCATTGGCCCTTTTGAGATTTTAAGGTGTGCTGGGGAGGTTGCTTATGAGCTTGCCTTACCTCCCAGCCTAGCCGGAGTCCATCAAGTATTTCATGTCTCTATGCTCCGCAGATACCATGGGTACCTGTCGCACGTGTTGGATTTCAGTTTAGTTCAACTAGACAAGGATCTATCCTATGTTGAGGAGCCAGTGGCCATTTTGGACAGGCAAATCAGGAAAATGAGATCAAAGAACATCGCTTCAGTGAAGGTCCAGTGGCGGGGTCGGCCGGCCGATGAGGCGACTTGGGAGGCCGAACAGGATATGCGCAGCCAGTACCCTCATCTCTTCACTACTCCAGGTATGTTTTCTGTGCTCGTTCGAGTATGAACGAATCTTTAAGTGTGGGAAGATGTAATGACCCGGCCAGTCGTTTTTGAAATTTACGCCTCGATCCCTCATTAACTATTTTCCCTAAGTTCTTTTCTACTATTGTGGTTTGTCGGGATGTTCGGTTCTAGAATTTGGAGTGTTTTTGGACACTTAGTCCCCAAATGAGAGCTTTATAGTTGAAAAAAGGCCCGTATTCGGAATAGTGTTAAGACAACCTTGAAACAAAAATCAGATGGTTCCGTTAGCTCCGTTAGGCGATTTCGGGGTTGGGAGCGTGTTCGGAATGTATTTTGGGGGTCCGTACCTCATTTAGGCTTGAAATGCTGAAGTTTGGAATTTTTGAAAATCCAGTCGATAGGAAAGATTTTGATCCGGGTGTCGAAATGGAATTTTGATAGTTGCAGTAGCTTTGTTAGGTGATTTTGGATATGTCTACAAATTTTCAGGTCATTCGGACATCGTTTGGTCGGGTTTTTGATAACATGTAGGTTTCGGATGTTTTGGTTGAAACTTAGGCTTGAATCCGCAATAATTTGATGATTCGTGTGTTTGAGGGTGTGTTTTTGTGATTGGAACAAGTTCTGTGATGATTTAGAGTGGATGCATATTTTTGGTTGAGGTCCCGAGGGCCTCGGGAGATTTTCGGAAGGCGAAACGGATGAATTTTGAGGTTTGAGACTGCTGGTATTTGTTACAGCAGTGGTTCTCGCTTCTGCGGATGGAGGACCGCAGAAGCGGCTCCGCAGAAGAGAATATTTTTCTCAGAAGTGATTTTTAGGCTAGCCGGTGTAATTCCACAGAAGCGGTGGTTTGGTCGCAGGAGCGGGCTCGCAGAAGCGAGCCGTGGTCCGTAGAAGCGGACCTCTGTGATTGAGGGACATTCGCAGAGGCGAATAAGGTTCCGCGTAAGTGACCTCGCAGGGGCGAGATATTAACCGCAGAAGCGGTGAGGACTTTAGTGAGAAGTCGCAGAAGCGACAAGCTTCCGCAGAAGCGTTCTCGCGGAAGTGGGCCTGGGGTCGCATGAGCGAAAAGTGACCTGTGATTAATGAACCGTAAGGGTCGAATTTCAGAACATTTCTCACATTTGGGGCTTTGAACTAGGAGAGGATTTTAGCGATTTTGAGGAAGAAATCAAGGGGTATCATCAGGTAAGCACTCGTGGACTCAATTTATGTTAATATATTGATAAAATCATGGAATTAATCTCTGAAAAAGGAGAAATTAAGGTGTAACAATGGGGAATTTTGCCCTAAGCCTAAGAGAATGAAAATTGACGTTTTGAATGAGTAAACGAACTCCGATTTCGATAAATTTTATATGGTTAGACTCGAGAGAGTACGAACGTTCTGAAAACATAAATAAATATTTTGATTCCGAGCCGATGGCTGGAGGGGTATTTTGGTCATTTCACCCTTTTTTGCGCCGTAGCTTTATTTTTATTAGTTTAATTAGTTACTTGCGATATTATTTACACTATGTAATTAGTTTGAATAGATTTGGGCCACTCGGAGTCGGATACTCGTGGCAAGGGAGTCATTTCTTAGCGGTTTTGTACCAGGATTGCGGTAAGTGACTTGTCTAACCTTGCGTGGGGGATTTTATCCCCTAGGTATATAGGTATATATATATATATATATATATACATATATAAGTGTGTGTGTGTGTTGATTTGAATGCCTTGTACGCGAGGTGACGGGCGTGTAGTTGCGCAAATTATTGAAAAACCACTTTACGTGAATTGCTCAACCAGTGTTATCTCTGTTATTTAATTGGTTTAATTGCAATATTTATCCTGTGTTAACTAGGAAAACATGATTAGATAGGATTATTTGTCTAAATGCCTACTTGTCTTAACCGAATTTCCTGTAACATGTTAAGACTGGATTAGTTGTTAATTGTAGCAGTGTACTTCATATTTCTCTATGTTTTCTCTTATTTGATTGTGAATGTGTTCTGTGGACTGTGGGTTCAAGTCTTGGAGATTCGGTATTACTGAGGTAAATGACTGCGGGTTCAATTCCCGGAGATCTTGAGATACTGATATAAAGGACTACGGGTTCAATTCCCGGAGATCCTGTGATTCTGATATAAAGGACTGCGGGTTCAATTCCCGGAGATCTTGAGATACTGATATAAAGGACTATGGGTTCAATTTCCGGAGATCCTGTGATTCTGATATAAAGGACTACAGTTTAGTTATCTTTTTTCTAACCTAGCGACCCCCCCCCCGGAGATCCTGTGATACTGATATAAAGGACTGCGGGTTCGATTCCCGGAGATCCTATGATACTGATATATGGACTGAGGGTTCGATTCCCGGAGATCCTAAGATGTTGAGTATGAAAGGACTGCGGGTTCAATTCCCGGAGATTCTGGATTGTTGATTTGTACTTGTTGTGTTGATTTCTCTTGTTAGCTTAACTGTAGACGACTTGTAGTAATTATCTCATTTGCTGTTATTTCGGACTTATTCCTATTTTGTAGTGTTTGGTGTTAGTATCATTATTTTATTACTCTCGGTAGGGCCCTGACCTTCCTCGTCACTACTCCATCGAGGTTGGGCTTGGCACATACTGAGTACCGCCGTGGTGTACTCATGCTACTCTTCTGCACACTTTTGTTGTGCAGATCCAGGTCCATCTGATCAGATGCACTACCGGTGATCTAGGAGTATTTTTCGGGAGACTCGAGGTATGCATCTGCTACGTCCGCAGATCCGAAGGGTCTTCTTCTATTCTTCCCTAGTGATGCTAGTTATTCCTTTTTATTTCGGTTGTATAGATATTCTGGGTGTATAGAGCTACAGTATACTCTCTTAGTCTGTGTTGCCCGTGAGTTTCCGGGTCTTGGTGATTGTATTTCTTTCTGGTATTTGGTAAAGTGTATGTGCCGAGCGGCACTTATTATATTTTTTTATATCATTCCGCTATTATCTTAACTGTACATTCCACATGGTGTTAGGCTTACCTAGTCGCGAAGACTAGGTGCCGTCATGACAGGTTCACAATTGGTGAACTAGGGTCGTGACACGCTGACTTTGCAAAAGTTCTATGTGATCTTGGGGTGAGTACTTGATGCCCTATTCAATATTCAAAACATTGGGAATTAGGAAAGACCCACATCTATGAGGTTACAAATGGCGGATCGTACTATGAAGAGACCATTGGGTATTATTGATGATGTGTTGGTTCGTGTTGATAAGTTCATCATCTCGATGGATTTTGTGATTCTTGATTGTGATGTGTGGAATATGAGGTGCCTATTATTTTGGGTAGACCTTTCCTTACTACGGGGAAGGCTCTTGTTGATGTGGAAGCCGGTGAGCTCACCTTCCGGGTGGGTGATGAAAAGGTGGTCTTCCATGTACCAAAAAGCAATGAAGCTTGTTCGTTTGCGGACTTGGTGACCGATATGATTATTGATGATGCTAATGCCACAATTAATATATTGAGGATACTTTGGAGGTCGTTTGCTCAACCTTGACGATGATAAGGAGACGGATGGCTATGTGGAATGTCTTAATGTTTTGCAACGAATGGGTTCATACCAGAAAGCTCCTCCAACAAAGTCCTCAATCGAGGAGCCTTCCACCTTGGAGTTAAAGCCACTACCTCCACATTTCAGGTATGAATTCCTTGGCCCTTGTTCTACTTCTGGTTATTCCTTTTTCTTGTTTAACTAACGTGCAGGTAGGCGATGCTACAAAAGAAAAAGAAAATGGACATTGGCTTATATTCGGGGCATAAGCACTGTCTTTTGCATGCACAGGATTATTTTGGAGGAGGGTGCCAAACCCTCCGTTAAACATCAAAGGAGGCTAAATGAAGCAATGCAAGAGGTTGTCAAAAAGGAGATCATAAAGTGGTTGTATGCCAGGGTTGTTTAACCCATTTTCGATAGTTCATGAACTTCTCCGGTGCAATGTGTCCCAAAGAAAGGGGGTGCGACTGTGCTTACCAATGACAAGAACGAGTTGATTCCTACAAGAACGGTGACCGGTTGGAGAGTGTATATGGACTACCGCAAGCTCAACAAAGTCACAAGGAAAAATCATTTCCCACTTCCCTTCCTTGATCAAATGCTTGATAGGTTGGCCGGCTGTGCTTTCTACTGTTTCCTTGAATAATTTCTTAGCAATGATTATGACCCAACCCTAGTGTGGGTACTTAATGGGTGTTTAATTTAGGGCTTGTTTGTAATTGGGTGACTGATATTTAGCCTAGTTCTTGCTTGAATTTAAGAATTAACAGTTGTAAACATTGCTTCATGCCTAATTGACTTTGGGTGTGTTTGGTATGAAGGAAAATGTTTTCCATGGAAAATATTTTTCTAGAAAATATTTTCATGGAAAATGAGTGGTTTTATCACTTATTTTCTCTTGTTTGGTTGGTAAGTGGAAATATTTTTCGGAAAATATTTTCTATTGTTTGGTTAGAGAGTAGAAAATAGTTTTTTTAGGAAAATATTTTTTATGCAACTCTCCTCACCCCTCCCCCTCCCACCTCCCTCCACCCTCTCCCTCCCCCTCCCCCCTCCTCACGCCTTCCCTAAATCTCTAAAAATGAACACAATCTAAAGGAACTAATGTGATGCTTTACTTTTTAACATACAAATCGCGTATTTTCGAACCCGTAAACTTCCAAACACATAAACATCCGAACTTATAATTTTGGAACTTGTAAAATTTTGATCTTCAAATGGATAAATAAAAAAAATTAAAAATTGAAAATATTTTAAATTTTGGGGGTAGAGGTGGGGGTGGGAGCTGGGTGGTATAGAAAAATAAAAAAAATAGAAATTTGAAATTGTTAAAAAAATAATTAAGGTAAAAAAAATATTTTCTTGTGGGGGGTAGGGGTAGGAATGGGGGCGGGGCTGGGCTGGGCAGTTAAAAGGAAAAAAAATTTAAATTACAAAAAACAAAATTTGTGCGGGGAAGGGGCTGGGGGGGTTTAGGGGTAGTAGGGTGGATGGTAACGGAAAAACTCAAAATTTTTAAATAAAAATAAATTTATTTTTGGAGAAGGGTGAGTTGGTGAGGGTGAGAAAGGTTGAGAAGGATGTTTGGAAAATGTTTTCCCTTCTTTTGATGGAAAATATTTTCCTCCAATTGGAGGAAAATAAATCAACAAGGAAAATATTTTCCAAAAAATTTAAGCCAACCAAACATGAAAAAATTGAAAACATTTTCCAGAAAATGTTTTCCTTCATACCAAACACACCATTAGTCTCTACTTGAGAAAGAAAGATTAAGTCTAGAAAAACGTGGTTAGCAAGGAATGAGGTGAACTCAAGAAATTGATAGCCCCAATTAAAGGGTTGGATCTAGAGATAGTAAGACCCGGATTGAGCATCTATCACTTGTTTTTATGAATTACCCATTACTTTATATATTTTTCGTTAATTTTATTTTATAAGTCAAACTCATTACTTTATATATTTATGTGAAAATGGTGTATTTATTGATATTGATACATGCGCAAAACGCGTACATTATAACTAATTGAAAAGAAAAATAAAAAATAATTCTATGATCTATTTAAAAAAAGAATACTTTTTATTGTTCCGATATAATAAATTTAAAAATATAATACAATTAATTTTAATGAAACAATATAAGAACAACCATCCAAACAAACTCTAATGCTCAAGCCGTTGTAGGCTCAGGCAGTTTAGAAATCGGAAGTTTTTTTTAAAGTCCAAATCGAATTGGGATTGGGATTGAAACCGCATAGCTCTTTCCCCAATTCCGACTGGGATTGGGATTGGGATTGGGATTGGGATTGGGATTGGGCTCCTTCGCCAACTAGTATATATATATTCCTTATAGGTGTATTGTATTTCATCAATTCCGTCCAACTCCATCCCTTATTTTCTCCCTCACATCAGAATCTCTCCCTCCAATTCAAATTCAAATTCAAACTAAAACTAGGTGTAGGTTTTGTGATGGGCCATTTGGAAGCACAAGCAGTGTATGAATACGGAGCCAATTCACCTGCGTCTCTTTATGGGAAAATAGACCCCAAAACTTTTGGTGATCGTGCTTACAAGGGTAGACCTGACAAGGCTGATAGGAAGCGCGAACCACTACTTGTCTCTGATAGGCATAGCCAAAGCAAGAAGAGACGTTTACTTGAAAGTGTTCTAACTTTAACTGAGGAAGAGGGTGTTTACCATCCTAAAACCAAGCAAACTAGGGCTGCTTATGAGGCCCTGCTCAGCCTCATCCAGCAGCAACTTGGTGGCCAACCATTGAATATTGTTACTGCTGCAGCTGATGAGATATTGGCTGTCTTAAAAAATGACTACTTTACCAACTCTGATAAGAAGAAATACCAGATTGAAAACCTGTTAAATTCCGTATCAAATCAGGTGTTTGACCAGTTGCTGTCCATTGTGCGACTCATCACTGATTATCAAGGTTATGGTGATGGCTATGGCGATGCACCTCTGGATGATGATGTTGGTGTAGCTGTTCAGTTAGAGGAGAATGAAGAAGAAGAAGAAGAAGAAGAAGAAGAGACTGATCTTGAGGATGAAGAGGAGGAGGACAATGATGTGCTGGATGCTGACTGTTCAGGTGCTAGGCCTATCATTGCTGATTATGAGATGCGTGAGGCGGATGAGGGAGTTTCCTTGAATGTTCAGGATGTAGATGGTCATTGGCTTCAAAGAAAGATCTCTCAAGCTTATGAGCACCAGATCGATCCGCAACAGAGCCAAAAGCTTGCTGAAGAGGTTCTCAAAACTCTTGCTGAAGGCGATGATCGTGAAGTAGAAACCAAGCTACTGTTGCATCTCCAATTTGATAAGTTCAGTCTCATCAAATATCTTCTGCGGAACCGGCTAAAGGTAGTATGGTGTACCCGTCTTGCACGGGCTCAAGACCAAGCGAAAAGGAAGGAAATTGAACAAGAGATGTTGCGATTGGGGCCGGATCATGCCGCGGTACTGGAGCAGTTGCATGCTACTAGGGCTACTGCAAAAGAGAGGCAGCTGAATTTGGAGAAAAACATTAGGGAAGAGGCTCGGCATCTCAAAGATGGTAACATAGATAATGATAATGCTTGGTCAATGGGGCAACGCCGGCTGCTTGATCTTGACAGCCTTGCATTTCATCAAGGTAGTCAGTCGATAGCAAATGCAAAATGCCAGCTTCCAGTGGGTTCTTATAAGAATCATAAGAAGGGGTATGAGGAAGTTCACGTGCCAGCACTGAAGCCAAAGCCACTAGCCCCTGGAGAAGAGCTTGTGAAGATCTCCTCCATTCCAGTGTGGGCTCAACCAGCGTTCTGTGGGATGACCCAATTGAATAGGGTTCAGAGTAAAGTATATGAGACTGCCCTCTTTTCCTCAGAGAACATCTTGCTCTGTGCTCCAACGGGTGCTGGGAAGACCAATGTAGCTATGCTCACTATACTTCAGCAAATCGCTCTAAACCGCAACTTAGATGGATCATTCAACCACACCAATTATAAGATTGTGTATGTGGCACCAATGAAAGCCCTTGTTTCTGAAGTAGTTGGCAATCTCTCCAAGCGTTTGGAACATTACGGTGTCAAGGTGAAAGAGTTGAGCGGTGATCAAACATTAACTCGTCAACAGATTGAAGAGACTCAAATTATTGTGACTACCCCTGAGAAGTGGGATATTATAACCAGAAAGTCAGGTGATCGCACCTATATGCAGCTTGTTAAACTTGTTATTATTGATGAGATACATCTCCTGCATGACAATCGAGGTCCTGTCTTGGAGAGTATCATTGCAAGAACTATCAGACTGATTGAAATCACAAAAGAGCATATTCGGCTTGTTGGATTGTCAGCAACTCTTCCAAATTATCAGGACGTGGCTTTGTTTTTGCGAGTTGATCTGAATAAAGGACTCTTCCATTTTGACAATAGCTATAGACCTGTACCGTTGGCTCAACAGTATATTGGAATTACTGTTAAGAAGCCACTGCAGAGGTTCCAGTTGATGAATGATATTTGCTATGAGAAGGTGATTAGTGTTGCAGGAAAGCATCAGGTGCTTATCTTTGTTCATTCAAGGAAGGAAACAACTAAAACAGCTCGAGCAATCCGGCATGCTGCACTTGGTAATGACACCCTTACTAAGTTTTTGAAGGAGGATGGTTTAACTCGGGAAATTTTACAGTCTCAAACTGGGCTTATCAAGAGCAATGATCTCAAAGATCTTTTACCATATGGTTTTGCAATTCACCATGCGGGTTTGGTCAAAACTGATCGGCAGCTTGTGGAGGAGCTTTTTGCTGATGGACATGTGCAAGTGTTGGTCTCAACTGCAACTTTAGCATGGGGTGTAAATTTACCTGCACATACCGTCATTATAAAAGGTACCAAGATTTACAATCCTGAAAAAGGAGCATGGACTGAACTCAGTCCTCTTGATGTTATGCAAATGCTTGGCCGTGCTGGAAGGCCTCAATATGACACTTATGGTGAAGGAATCATCATAACTGGACACAGTGAACTGCCATATTATATTTCTTTGATGAATCAACAGCTTCCTATTGAAAGTCAGTTTATATCCAAGTTAGCTGATCAATTGAATGCAGAGATTGTTCTTGGGACAGTACAGAATGTCAAAGAGGCAGGCAAGTGGCTCCTATATACTTACCTCTATGTTCGCATGTTACAGAATCCCACACTTTATGGTCTAGCTGCGGATGCCCTCGAAACTGATTATGCTTTGGAGGGAAGGCGTGCTGACTTGGTTTATTCTGCTGCTGCGTTGCTGGACAAGAGTAACTTGGTTAAGTATGATAAGAGAAGTGGATATTTCCAGGTGACTGACCTGGGGCGCATTGCGAGCTATTATTACATAACTCATGGGACAATTTCCACGTACAATGAGCATTTGAAGCCCATCACCGGTGATATTGAACTTTGTAGGCTTTTCTCTCTTAGTGAGGAATTCAAATATGTAACAGTCAGACAAGATGAGAAAATAGAATTGGCAAAGCTTCTAGATCGTGTCCCTATTCCGATAAAAGAGAGTCTTGAGGAGCCTAGCGCCAAGATCAATGTTCTACTGCAGGCGTATATTTCACGGTTGAGGCTAGAAGGGTTGTCTCTGTCATCCGACATGGTTTATATATCTCAGAGTGCTGCGCGTCTGATGCGAGCCCTTTTTGAGATTGTTCTGAAGAGAGGATGGGCTAAGTTAGCTGAGAAGGCCTTGAAATGGTGCAAAATGATAAGTAAGAGGATGTGGAGCGTACAGACACCACTCCGCCAATTCCGCAGCATTCCAGATGAGATCTTGATGAAGTTGGAGAAGAAAGATCTTGCTTGGGAGCGTTATTACGATCTTTCATCACAAGAATTGGGAGAGCTTATCCGGTTCCCGATGAAGGGTAGAATGTTACACAAGTGTATTCATCAGTTCCCGAAGCTGAATCTCGCAGCAAATGTTCAGCCAATTACACGGTCAGTTTTGAGGGTAGAATTGACCATTACACCGGATTTCCAGTGGGAGGACGTGGTCCATGGTTTGGTAGAACCTTTCTGGGTGATTGTTGAAGACAATGATGGGGAATATATTCTTCATCATGAATATTTCATGCTGAAAAAGCAGTATATTAGTGAAGACCATACTTTGAACTTCACAGTTCCAATATATGAGCCATTGCCCCTTCAGTATTTCATTCGTGTTGTCTCTGATAGGTGGCTAGGGTCTGAGACTGTTTTGCCAGTCTCTTTCCTACACCTGACTTTGCCAGAAAAATATCTTCCTCCCACTGAGTTACTAGACTTACAACCTCTGCCAGTTACTGCATTGAGGCATCCAGCATATGAAGCACTTTATCAAGATTTTAAGCATTTCAATCCGGTTCAGACTCAGGTATTCACCGTTTTGTACAATTCAGATGACAATGTCTTAGTTGCAGCTCCAACTGGTAGTGGGAAGACCATTTGCGCTGAATTTGCCATATTGAGGAATCATCAGAAAGGACCTGATAATATCAGTCGTACTGTGTATATAGCTCCACTAGATGCTCTGGCCAAGGAGCGGTTCAGTGATTGGAAGAAGAAATTTGGAGACTCTCTGGGAATTAGAGTTGTTAAATTAACTGGGGAGACTACCAAAGATCTGAAGCTGTTAGAGAAGGGTCAGTTAATTATCAGCACGCCTGAGAAATGGGATGCTTTGTCTCGTCGCTGGAAACAACGAAAGCATGTTCAGCAAGTCAGTCTTTTCATTATTGATGAATTGCACCTGATTGGTGGTCAAGGTGGCCCAATCCTGGAGGTGATTGTCTCTCGGATGAGATATATTTCAAGCCAGATTGAGAACAAGATCCGCATTGTTGCTTTGTCAACTTCCCTAGCTAATGCCAAGGATTTGGGAGAATGGATTGGGGCTACATCTCACGGGCTTTTCAACTTTCCTTCCGGTGTTAGGCCGGTGCCACTGGATATACACATTCAAGGTGTTGATATTGCTAACTTTGAAGCTAGGATGCAAGCCATGACAAAACACACATATACTGCAATTGTCCAACATGCAAGGAAAGGAAAGCCTGCAATTGTGTATGTTCCCACGAGGAAGCATGCATGCTTGACTGCTGTAGACCTGATGAGTTATTCTAGTGTGGACAGAGAAGACACACCCATGTTTCTGCTACGATCTGCAGAAGAGCTGGAGCCTTTTGTGGAGAGGATTAATGAACCTGTGCTGAAAGAGACACTCAAGTATGGTGTGGGCTACTTGCATGACGGATTGAGCGGCACTGATCAGGAAATAGTGAAGACGTTGTTTGAAACTGGATGGATTCAAGTATGTGTAATGAACAGTACAATGTGTTGGGGAGTACCACTATCTGCCCATTTGGTGGTGGTGACGGGAACACAGTACTATGACGGTAGGGAAAATATGCACACGGATTATCCAGTTACTGATTTGTTGAAGATGATTGGTCATGCCAGTCGACCTCTTGTAGATAGCTGTGGGAAGTGTGTCATCCTTTGCCATGCACCACGCAAGGACTACTACAAGAAGTTCTTGTATGATGCATTCCCAGTTGAAAGCCATCTGCAACACTATCTCCATGACAATTTGATTGCTGAGGTGGTCGTGGGAGTTATTCAGAACAAGCAGGATGCGGTGGATTACCTAACATGGACCTTCATGTATAGAAGGCTGACACAGAATCCAAACTACTACAATCTGCAGGGTGTTAGTCACAGGCATCTGTCGGACCACCTCTCAGAGCTGGTGGAGAATGCTATCAGTGACTTGGAGGCAAGCAAATGCATTGCTGTTGAGGATGACTTTTCGCTTTCACCTTTGAACCTTGGCATGATAGCGTCATACTATTACATCAGCTACACGACAATAGAGCGATTTAGCTCTTCGCTGACCTCCAAAACGAAGTTGAAGGGCTTACTGGAAATATTGGCTTCAG
Source organism: Nicotiana noctiflora (assembly GCA_032618575.1). NCBI lineage: Eukaryota > Viridiplantae > Streptophyta > Magnoliopsida > Solanales > Solanaceae > Nicotiana > Nicotiana noctiflora. The sequence continues at coordinate 18,086 of JASVEL010001202.1, forward strand.
CGTCGGAGTATGAACGGTTGCCGATAAGACCAGGTGAAGAGGAGTTGACAAGAAGGCTGATTAATCACCAGCGTTTCTCCTTTAAGAATCTGAAATACACAGATCCTCATGCCAAGGCTAATGCTCTTTTACAAGCCCATTTCTCTAGGCAAGTGGTGGGTGGAAATCTTTCTTCTGACCAGCAAGAGGTGCTTCTTTCTGCTATTAGGCTGCTTCAAGCAATGATTGATGTTATTTCCAGTAACAAATGGCTTAGTCTAGCACTTCTAGCAATGGAGGTGAGCCAGATGGTGACACAGGGAACGTGGGAACTTGACTCGATGCTTCTTCAGGTTCCACATTTTACAAATGAATTGGCTAAGAAGTGCAAAGAAAATCCAGGAAAGAGTATAGAGACAGTGTTTGATTTAGTGGAGATGGAAGATGACGAGAGGCGCGAGCTCTTGCAAATGTCGGAATTACAGCTTATGGATGTTGCCCGGTTTTGTAATAGGTTTCCAAACATTGATTTGACATATGATGTGTTGAATCGTGATAATGTGAGTGCTGGAGACAATGTGAGTGTGCAGGTAACCCTTGAGCGAGATCTTGAGGGTAGAACAGAGGTTGGACCTGTTTTTGCACCTAGATATCCCACAACCAAGGAAGAAAGATGGTGGCTTGTTGTCGGCGATACGAAGAGCAACCAACTGCTGGCCATTAAGAGAGTTACCCTGCAAGGAAAGTCCAGTGTCAAGCTCAATTTTTCTGCGCCTGCAGAAGCTGGAATGAGGACCTACACACTCTATTTCATGTGCGATTCTTATCTGGGATGTGACCAGGAGTATACTTTTACACTTGATGTTAAAGCGGCAATGATTAAAGAGGACAGTGAAAGAGTCTGATGTAGTTTTCTGTTTTGAGAATTTCCCTATATGCTTGATTTATTACTGTAGAGTATAGACAAGCTAGTGGTGTTTAGTTATGTGGCTTTCTATTGTAGATCGTACCTTTGTGATTAATATATTTCTATGGTTTGTGAGATGTTAAGGGCTAGGAATTCTGTCTGTGTTTCACTTGTAATTATGACGGATTACACTGCTTTGTGTAGTTCATGTTTATAGCTTTCTATTGTAGATCGTACCTTTGTGATTAATATATTTCTATGGTTTGTGAGATGTTAAGGGCTAGGAATTCTGTATGTCTTTCACTTGTAATTATGACGGATTACACTGCTTTGTGTAGTTCCTGTTTATAGCTTTAGTAATTGGTTTTTAAGGCTCTGGGAAGATGGCATTTTATGTTGATTTGATATCATTATTGTGTTTCTCCTTTGGAGATTTCTTCCTTCTCCCTTCTCCGTTTCTTGGCGTTACGAATCTTCCAGATATACAACTTAGTTTTTACCTATTTTCCTGTCCCAGTTATCTTTTTAGTGGTATTACATTTTGAATTTCTTTGTGAAGTGGAAGCTTTTATTTGGTCTTAAAATTAGTACTTAGTAAGAAGCAAGGTGAAAAGATAGCTCTTTTCCTGTGATATTGGTATTGGGAAGTGAGTGAGATATTTTTGACAAAATACGTGTTATACCACATGTCTCTGCTTGCTTTTCTAAAAACGAATAATAATAGTTATCTCTGCTTTCTCGTCCCTAGCTCTCTGCCTCAATGGTTTTATATCTGAATTCAAGGGGGCAAGAGGGAGGGAGGGAGGGTCCAGCAACACCGTGTTCCTCCATCTCATATTGCTATCTGAACAATAAAATGCTCCTTCTAAAGATATTATTAGTGACTGTTGAAGAGCTAATTTGATACATATCATTTTACCCACTTCAAGGCCATTTTCAATTTAATAGTGTATCGTATCTCCATCTTTATCTGGTTTCCTCGTGCCATTTATCCCTCTTGGTTTCTCCCCCATTATCCCCCCATACACACCCTTTTTCCCCATCTACCTTTTCATCTCTTGCCTCTGTAATATGTGCTGTCCCCAGATTTCTCTGCCCTTCCTCTGCTGTGGCACAGTGAATCATGATCATCTTGTACACCTTGAACCATCTATTTTATTTATATTTGATATAGAATGAAATGCTATTGCAGCTAGTGTGGATAAGTATAGGGTGTTCTCATTTTATCGCTTCGCCCCAATCAAACTAGTTGTGGTCGGCTGAATGGATTCTCTTTATGGTAAGCTATGATCACTATGGCAAGAGTGCCGTAGAAGATATTCTGAGGGAATATTCATGAATAGTGTGAAGCATATTTGTCTATGCATTTGGTCTCTCAGTATAAACAAAAAGATGTAAGTGACTTGAGGATGGTTAAGAGTTTGTCCTCTTAAGCGCTTAATTTAGCTTGTTGTATGAAATACTCTTACAACAAAAACGCCCCATTCTAAACTGGTCGGGGTGTTGTATAAGTATTCTTACTCGCAAAAAAAAAGATGTTGCTAGATTTTATTACAGGTGCTGCTTAACACTAAACAACAACAACAACAACTACCCAGTATAGTCCCACAGGATGGGGTCTGGGGAGGATAATATGTACGCAGGCCTTACCCCTGCCCGATAGAGCAGGGAGGCTGTTTCCAATCGACCCTCGGCACAAATACAAGAAGAGGAAAGAAAAGAAAAAAACAAACAAAACAAAAACAAAAGAAAAAAGACAAGCATTAGTGCTGTTAGCATAAATCACATAAATATATGAGTAAACAAAGACAAAAAATAACCTGACATATAGAAGGACAGGATACACAGGAACAAAACATAGGGCATTAGTAGAACCTTACAATAAGAAAAGGGTATGCCATACAATATATCAAGCCTATATGGGTGAACCCCACACCTCGGTCCTACCTCGCGGAAGGAGAGCGTGTAATACTAGAAGTCCCTATCCTACAATCCTGATGCTAGACCTCCAGGCGTTCCTATCAAGGGCCATGTCCTCGGAAATCCGCATGATAGCCATATCCTGCCTAATCACCTCTCCCCAATACCTCTTGGGCCTCCCTCTACCGCGACACGCGCCAACCACCGTCAGTCGCTCGCAACTCCTCACAGGGGCATCGGGGCTTCTCCTCCGCACATGCCCGAACCACCCGAGTCTCGCTTCTCGCAGCTTCTCATCCACTGGGGCCACCCCCACCTTCTCCCGAATAACTTCATTCCTATCCAACCTGGTGAGCCCGCACATCCACCTAAGCATCCTCATCTCTGCGACCTTCATTCTCTGAACATGGGAGTTCTTCACCGGCCAGCACTCCGCCCCGTACAGCATGGCTGGTCTTACCACGGCTCTATAAAACCTCCCCTTGAGTTTCTGTGGCACTTTCTTGTCACACAGGACTCCCAAAGCAAGCCTCCATTTCGACCACCCAACCCCTATCCGGTGAGTGACATCCCCGTCAATCTCTCCGTCCCCCTGAATTACCGACCCAAGATATCTGAAACTGTCCTTCTTGACGATGACCTGGGAACCGAGCTTCACTTCCTTTCCAGCTTCATCTTCACTCCGCTCGGCACTAAACTTGCACTCCAGGTATTCAGTCTTAGACCTACATAGTTTGAAACCCTTTGACTCGAGGGTCCGTCTCCAGACTTCCAACCTTTCATTAACCCCGACTCTCATCTCGTCTATCAAGACAATGTCGTCGGCGAATAGCATACACCAAGGCACATCCTCTTGGATATGACGGGTTAGATCATCCATCACCAAAGCAAATACATGAGGGCTGAGCGCGGATCCTTGGTGAAGCCCCATAACCACCGGGAAATGGTCTGAGTCGCCACCCATTGTCCTAACCCTCGTCTTAGCTCCATCATACATGTCCTTGATCACTCTGATATAGGCTTCCGGCACGCTCTTCGCCTCCAGGAACCTCCATAGCACCTCTCTTGGGACCTTGTCATACGCCTTCTCTAAGTCGATGAACACCATGTGCATGTCCTTCTTCTTGTCCCTGTACTTTTCCACCAGTCTCCTGACAAGGTGTATAGCTTCTGTAGTTGAGCGGCCCGGCATGAAACCGAATTGGTTCACGGATATAGACGCCATCCCCCTCATCCTAGCCTCAATCACCCGTTCCCAGACTTTCATGGTGTGACTTAGTAATTTGATACCCCTATAGTTGTTACAACATTGGACATCCCCTTTGTTTGCTGCTTAACACTAATAACTAAAATAGGTGGTATTGCGCTGCTTCTCATTGCTTGATCAAGCTTTTTGGAATTTGATGTGATTAGTAGCATTTAGGCCATTTGTGAACTAGATTCCTGAATCTACAGTAGAGATGTAGTTTCTGCAATTCTTTATTGGACTTGCGTAACAACCCGATCCATCGTCGTGGGAGTTACTGCCCCATTTTCCCCGTTTTATGCTTCTATTGGTTTCATTATATGTGTTTGGAGAATTTGAAGTAATTCGGATAGAATTCGGGTAGAAATGAGAAAATAAGTCTCTTTTTGAGAAGGTTAGTTTGGAAAAGTCAACTGAATGTTGACTTATGAGTTAGAAGGTTCGGAATAGATTTCCAATGATTTGACTAGTTTTGGGGGATGATTTGTGACTTAAGTGCGCAATCGGAGTTGAATTTGGAGGTCCGATGTGGAATTAGGCTTATATTGGCTAAAGGTGAATTTTAGCGAATTCCGGACGGTTGGCAGGATTTTGATCCGGGGCTCGAAATAAAATCCGAGAGTTGCAGTAGCTTCATTAGGTGATTTTGGATATGCGTGCAAAATTTTTGATCATTCGGAGGTATTTAGGTCGGGTTTTAGATCAAATATTAGTTTCGGAAGTTTTAGTGAAACTTAGGCTTGAATCTGTGAGAATTCGATGATTTTGATGTTTATGATGGTGTTTTTATGTTGCGAGCAAGTTTGAATGAAGTAATAGAACATATCTGTGCATTTGGTTGAGGTCCCAAGGGTCTCGGGGTGAATTCAGATGGCTAACGGGGATTTTGGTCTTCAAAAATGCAACAGAAATTGCATAGCAAATTAGCTCTTCGCGATCGCGAGCCAAAGGATTCGATCGCATAGAAGAAATGAGGGAGCTCAAATTTTTGCACTATGCGATCGCGTAAAAGGCTCTGCGATCGCATAGGTCTGGAAGTTTAGTCAGTGCGGTTGCGTGGCTAGGTGTGCGGTCGCGTAAGGGAGGAAAAATATTTACTGCGATCGCATGGGTGTTTCCGCTATTGCGTAGAAGGAATTTTGGGGAGCTGAGATTTATACTATGCGTCGCATCAGTGGTATTGCGATCGCATAGAGGAAAAGCTGGGCACCAGAATGATTTTTAAGGGTTAATTCATCCGCGACCCCCATTAATTTTACACCACTTTTACTTCGTCAAGGGAGGGTTTTGAGAGCTTTGAAGAGAGAAATCAGCGGTAATCGTTGGAGGTAAGTTTTTTGACTCAAAAACACGATTTTATGCTAGAATCAACACCAAAATTCATGAAATTAGGTAGAATTTGTGAAGAATTAGGGCCTAAATTATGAAAATGAGTGTTTGGGTTTTTAAAGGCCATTCGAACTCCGATTTCGTTAAATTTTATATGCACGGACTCGTGGCGAGACGAGGAATTCGTTGGTATGAATTTTGGAATTTTTCGAAAAGTGGGCCCGGGGATCCGATTTTACCAACTTCGTGTATTATTGCGTTTTTCAAGTAATTTTGATTGGGTTATGTTTCTTTGACTCGCACTTCATGACAGGTGCGGGATTGGTTATGACTGGTGATTGAGACTTGGTCCATCCCGAATATGAATAATATTATATTGGCGGTTGAAACGCACCATGTGTCAAGTATGTATGTGGGCTATAAGCCATGTTTGGGGCCTTGTGCCGACCTGTAGTATCCCTAGGGGATAGATATCTATGTGATAGTTTGATTTGTAAAAATCATTGATCTCAGTCCTGGCTTGAAATCCCTATTATGAAATGCTAAGTCACCTGTTCTTGGAAAATTAAATAAAATTAAAGTATTTTTCATTATTAATGAAATGGAACGTGGAAATAAGTAAATTGAACTGATGTGTGACTCATATGCATTTTGTGGACTGAGGATGGATCGGGCTGCACGCCGCAGCTGATGATATGAATATTGCGCTTGGGCTAAAGGAGCCCCTCCGGAGTCTGTACACACCCTGAGTGAGCGCCGTCTGTCACACCTTCTTTTTCACACATATACGTAACGTGCCACAGTTTAATACTACACCCCGAGAAGGGATATAATAATAATCCGGGAAGGAGTTTTTCCACTTAAAGGACAGTCGGAACGGGATCAATTTATTAATTTTTCAGAGTCGCAACTTGGGAAAATAATGGTGTCCCAAGGCACCGGTTAGTCCCGAACCGAGGAAATTTATAACTCTGTAATACAGTCTGCGAAACTAGAAACCTGGATAAGGAAATCTGTTAACCCGGGAGAAGGTGTTAGGCACTCCCGGATTCCGTGGTTTTAGCACGGTCGCTCAACTGCAATTTTTGTTTTTATCTGATTTCTTTGTATATTTTAATTATGTGCTTTTATGTTCCGCTTTTTAATTTTAGAAGAATTGCGACGTCGCGAAAACATATTTCGAGTCACACCGCAACCAGTACGCCTGTGACTTAAATACGTTTCAGTTTTGCCGAGAGTAAGATTTGGGTCACATAAATGCGCACCCATATTTAGGAAAGTAATTTTATTAAACTCGTGCCTAAAGATTCTTCGTCTTTGTTAACTTTGGGAAAGACCGTGAAATTTACTAAACGGTCCTTCCGAGTCTAGATTTTTATTACAATTAATTTATTTGAGGGCCCCGCAAATGTGTATTTAGTACGGCGAGGCGCATCTCATTTATTTATTAAAAGTCAATCCTAAAGCAATCTATAATTTTTCTATTTTTGTTTATCTAATAATAGTCAAAGATCCTAACTTACTTAAGAAATGGCATAGCCTATACATTAACGGGCCAAGTGCCATTTTAGCCTCAAGTCCAAGCAACTCGATTTATATGGATTAATTCTTTTTAGTGACTGGGCCTGAGACAGGCCCAAACATAAAATCAGAATAGTCCAATCGTTAACGTGGAGATCAAAATCCCTGAATATCGTTCCAACTCTCGTGAATCAGTCATTATGTATTTATAGTGAAGTATGCTCATTTTATTCGGTTGAATTGAATCTATTGTATACTAAATTCTTATTAGGCTAATTACTATAATTTTGCACTACTAATGCGCATTAGTTTTTCTCAACAAAATCGTTGAACTCTTGAATTATTATCAAATTAATACTAACAGATTTTAATTAATATACTAAGTTAATTAACTAAACTAACAGATTTCACTAAAAACAAACAAGTTTTGACAGTTGAATCTAGTTGCCAACAGGCATTACCTATGCAGAATCGAGCAATTGACAACCCAAATAGCCAGAAACAATTTCGAACTACATCCCTAATTTACCACTAATCCAAAAAATAAAAATTGCTGCATAAATTGAATTTTATTGCTGAAGCCCAAAAGAGATAGATACCCTAACTTAGCCAACACAAATCTCTCATGAATCACTATACAAAACAGTTGCAAAACCTATTAGTTTTTGCTAACTAATCACCTATTTTAAAGTAATTCATTTATAGAAACTAATCACATGATACTTCAATCTCATTAGCCATTAAGACTTCCTTCTTTTAGAGATGCTAACAAAAAATCTACTATGAACTAATTCGAATGCATCAGTCCAATCCAATCCAAAAGTGAGAATTAATTACAATTAAACTAATCCTAAATGAATACAATTGTCTCTAGCTAGATTTATATATAAACTAGAAAAATTGAAAGTAAAAGATCACAATAATATCACATTGAATATTTCCATTCATTCACTTCATTTCTGTAAGCTTGAGGTTACAAATATGTACCTGGAATTTGCCACAATGAAGAAGGATCAGTCAGTAGCAACAAACAGCAAACAACAACAAATATGGCAGCAACAGATCCCAGCAAACAACCACGGCCCAACAACAATGAATCAATATCAAGTTTGATACCCAGGACAGTTTAAAAAACCAAACAGCCTTGAAGCAAGCAGGCAACAGGATTGAATTCTAGCACGAAACTGGAAATATAGTGAGAAGGATCGATGGAACAGTGTAGCTTCTTCTTGCTATATTTCTTTTGTTCTAAGTTCTGTCAAAATTCTCTCCTTAAACTCCCAATTTCTATCTCTTCAAGTCCCTTTTCCTCAATGTATGAAGTCCCCTTTTTATAGATAAAAAACAGACCCTTTTTTAAATTCAAAAGTGTTTCAGCTTTCCAACATGTTATTCCCTTAGCCCATGTGAACCCCTTAATCCTTTTAATCATCCTTCCCTCATTCGTTTTCTGTTTTTCTTTTAAAAGTACTCAAGGCCCCTTTAAAAGTAATGCTGGCAGCCTATAATTTTTTAAGAGTATACTAGCAGCCTCTTTTCTTTATTCAATTCCCTTTAAACCCATGCTACTTCTGATTTCCAGCTAATAAAGGTATCAACCAAACAGTCCCTTTTTTCTTTCATTTGTTAATTCAGTTGAGTATGGGTCTTCTATATTCTAATCCATTTTGCCTTACACTTTTGTAATGTGGTACCCATGTTATTTCTGTTTTATAACATTAGAAATGCTTAAACAGGGTGTTATTCACATTACTGATCATTATTGCGTTTCTAGTGATTCAGTTAGGGCCTTTGAAAGACCTAACATTTACAAGCTAATATACTCAAACAAATGGCATCAGTTTTTTTTTCAAGAAGAAATCGGGATATGAGAGGACATGGGTAACATGTTGATTTCGAAACCTATTGGAAGCCTAACAATTCTCATGGAAGATGGCAACACAGAAGCTAACATACTGCTTTAAACAAACTAGTTAAGAAATAATAAATTAGTTCACCTTATCATTAAATCAACAGAACAAAATAAAAGAAGAAAAAGAAAAAGAAAAACAAATATGAAGAAGAAAAGAATAGGAAATCAAAACACAACTAACAGGATCAAACAAACATACTAAAACAGACCAATAGATGATTCCAATCCAACCAAAATAAATTCGAGCAAAACATACTAGCAGTTTAGAAAAACCAATAGATAAGCTGACTAATTTTATCAATTCGACCCACAAAATCAAAATAGCGAGTCAAAACCAATTATCAAATCAAATCAATTTGACCTGATATGGAATTAATTCGACATGAAGCATATAGAATGAATTCGAGAAAAGCGAGATGAAGCAGAAAGAAAAGAAGAAGAAGAGAATAAAGAAAATTGAAACAAATACTCACCTATCGAACTTGAGCTTGAACTATTATTCCCCGATTTAATCTCCAAATAATGTCACTGGCTTGTTCTTTTGTCAAGACCAAGCGAGCAACGTTATTTCGAGACCCAATCGACTCTATCTCTCCGATTACTTTCCCCAAAACGAAGCGTCCGATGAATAATCTATCTTGGTTTCTAGGGTTCGAACCCTAGATTTGAAATTCGAACCTTTATGGTGAAATTTGGGGACAACTGGTAAGAGATTTGGGAAGAGGGTGGTTTAGCATCTCTAGGGTATGAATTTGGTGGCCGGTTGTGGCGTCGCCGTCGGGTTTTTGGGTAGAAGAAAGGGTGGCGGCTAGGTTTTAGGGGAGGGGATTTGGTGAAGGAAATGAAGGATGAAATGGGGTTGTATAACGGGGTTTGGGTGTTTTGGGGTTTTGGTATATCAAAAATGGGGGATAAATTGGAGCTGTTGGATGAAAGAGATCCAACGGCTGGGATCAATTCAAACAATGAAACGCGGTCGTTTGGATAACTTGGGTGGGTCGAACTGGAATTGGGTATTGGGTCGGGCTTGGAACGGGTAGAGATGGGGTGACCTGGACCATTGGATAAAAAAATGGACGGTCTAGATCAAACGTATCAAAACTTCGCCGTTTGGATTAAAGGGACACATGATCTGGACCATCTGTTGGATTTGATCAACGACCCACACACAGACGCTGATACGGTGTCGTTTGGGCGTCTCTGATTGCTTTGGCGAGGTGGACTGGGCTAACACATGATTTGGACTGACTGTTTCGTTTGGGCTCCGGGTTTAGAGGCCCAAATCGTATTTTTTCTTAATTTTCAGCCTTTTTTTTCTTTCTTTATAATCAAAACAAAATTCTAATTAATTTGTAATCACTAAAAATAAAACTACACGGATATTAATACTTAACAACAATTAACACACAATTAACAAATAAAATAAAATCATATAATGACAACAAAAATAGAATAAAAATACACCATTATTTGTATATATATTTTTTATTTTTTTTTATTTTTCCATTTCGTAAAAATAAGCAATTTACGAATTAACTCAAAATTTTAAAAGTAAGTTCTAAATGCTATTACATATATTTTTTATATTTTTATTAATTTAATCAAATAAGCATGCACACACAAATACGAATAATAAGAAAATTAACACAAAAGTCCACAAATATTGCTAACAACACAAATTTGTTTTTTGAATTTGGGAGTAATTCTTATGTAGGGCAAAAATCACGTGCTCACAGCTGCCCCTCTTTGCGCGGAAACATGAAGAGTTTTCGTGCAAAGATAAGTGAGCGGATACGAGCGATTTTTGCCCGCTTGAGCACTCCGTGTGAAGCATTTTGGAAAAAGTTTGACTGAACCTTTGCTTCAAAAGGTCTCCTACATATCCCTGGCTAAGAGGGAATCAGGTCATTGTAATTCATGAAGTTTTGGGTAGCTGGTACTACCATGACTATTGTGATCTTGATGTTACTGTTGTTGCTGTTGATGCTACTGCTTAACTGATCTCCTTATTACACCGTGCTAAAAGAAAAATAAGAAGTTAGACTAAGTTACAGTATTGCAAATTCTTATCTATCTTTTCAACTTGATCTTGTCATGTTCCTGACTTCAACAACAGACTTTGAAAATAAATCGCCACTCCATTGTTCAGGCGGGCACCTGACTTCAACACTAAACTTCAAAAATAAATCGCCACTCCATTCTTCTGGCGGACACCTGACTTCAACAACAAACTTTGAACTTCATCCCATCCCTATCGTCTTCCTTTGCTTCCTGCACCACTTTCTTCTTCCCGCATCGCCTCTTAAACCATCCTTTCTCCTAAATTACCTTGTTCTGCAACTACTTTCCTCATGGGTCGTGTTGTTTTCCCTCCTGACTGCTGGGGATATCTTTAGAATTGTTTACTTACCCGCTGGGGATAATGATGCTGGGAAAGTTTTCCTTCATTCCCTCCCTTTCCATTTCCTTCAGAACTTTGGTCTTCTTTTGAGATTGCTAGGGATCTGAAATGTTGCCCGCCAGTGACTATACTGTCGGAAAATCCCTTTCTTCTTTCCTAACTCCTTTTAAGACTCGCACTCCGCCTTTTTGAAAACTGTAAGATATAATATTTCCGAGGGAATTTTCAGCGTTTCATTTTTCCGAACTGCTGGGGAATAATACCTGCCTCTTGCTTTCTGAACACAAGTTCTCTCATTTTGTTCTGTCTGCTTGGGGTATAACTTCCTTTGTCGCCGCTTTTCTTTCCCTGAAAGCTGTTGGGGATGAAACCTGGTTCCAGGATCATTCTCTTGTGTTAACTGGCTTCTTTCAAGATTGCTGGGGATAACCCGGGTTCAAAAATTACTTCCTCGTGTTGTCTGGCCTTTTTCAAAACTATTCCACTCGGAGCTGATATTTTCCTTCCTCCCAGAATCTTGTGTTGCTTTCTATCTTCACCAACTGGGTATTTGATTTCAAGAAAATTTTTGCAGTAGGAGAAAATTTTCTGCCCCAGTTTGATAACCTTCTTTGTGGCATGCTTTTCCGCCGACGAACCCTCTTTTCCTGCTTTAAATCAAAGAAAATTTGTTAGTTTCAAAAACGCGGTGAGTGGTCGGGTCGCTCTTGCTGGGGCGGTTTTCCTTTTCTCTTTTAGCTGCTTTGCCTTTCTTGAACTTTGGGGATGACGTTGATACTTGTTGGGGATGGTGCTCTTGCCATAGATGATCTCTCATCTCTCCTTTTTTTATTCCAAACTTCAGTGTGGTCCGACCCTCTTAGTCGACGATCTGTTGGGAGAAACTATCTTCCGGATGTGTAATATGTGTCCTTGCTGTTCTCCGCCCTACTCCATAATTCCTTTGAACCTTCCAACCAACCTGTCGTTCCAATCCTAATATCAGAACGTCTTTTGACTTATTGCCTTGTTCCATGCCTATTCATCTTCATTGTACCGCTTTGGGAGACTTGATAGTAAGCTTTGAAAAGTCAATTTTCGACATAGACATAAAAACTCTTTAAAGAGAGAGAAAAATGATAGATAAAAATGAAATAATAAAAGAATGCTGACCGCAAAAGACAAAAAGGAAAACTTTTCTGAGCTCAAAACTGGGAAAAACTTATCTGAATGTATAACCAATCCAATGGTTATGTCGTGCCTTTGAGATTAATCTACCCAGTCTATTTATGTCAATCACTTTTCTGACGGCTTCGTTTTGCTAGAAGTAAACGAATGTCCCAACCTCGTCTCATGCAGACACCTTGCAACCATCTCACCTTGTCACCTCATAGTGCCCTTCAAAGGGTTTTCACTAATGAGATTCTCTCATTTCTCTCGACCTCCCGTCGCCTTAGGGTGCCTGTAAAGGTTTTCACCGTTAAGACTCTCTCATTTTGCTTTCTTTCCCTGCCGTGGGCCGGGGTATTATCACCGAGATTCCCTCTAACGGGCTATCCATTTTCAACTTGTGAGTCATGGATTCAGTCGAGGATCGGAGTGTCATTCTTGGCTTTCATTTACATGACTTGGCATTTCTCAAATACTGATCGAGAGGTCTTTTTTTGTCATTAATGTGGTTTTTGTGTTCGAGGCTATAGAAAAGGGATTTAACCTTAACGGGTAGCTCATTACAACTTTTGGAATCCACACTATCTTTTCAAATGAAACATGACCTCTGCCCCAGTTTTGTTGCTTGGGAAATCTTTGATTTTTATTTCACTATGACCGAGTCGTGTGGCGCCTACGTATCCTCTTTGAGGAATCAGGTCGAACGTAGTTCACTTTTTCTTGTATCTTTTCTTTGTTTCTTTTTCTATTTTGTTATACATCTTCCTTGAGGATTCCAAAAGAGGGTATGTGAAAGAATAATTAAGGCTCAAAGGGGAAAACAAGGGTTAAAGTGTTTGGGTAGTAGAAAAATTGCCTCTGTCATTTCATTCTCCGAAAAATGCCAAATATAAACAAACGAAACCAAACGTTGACAAATACATTAAATAATTACACATAATAGCCATACCGGTGCATCTTCCCTCAATATCAGTTAGACATAGAGCGCTGTTGGATAATACTCTAGTCATAACAAATGGTCCTTGCCAATTTGGAGCGAACTTGCCTTTTGCTTCGGCCTGATGTGGTAGAATTCTCTTCAGCACTTGCTGTCCCACTTCAAATTTCCTGGGACATACCTTCTTGTTATATGCTCTCGCCATTCTCTTTTGATACAATTGGTCATGACATACTGCTGTCAATCTCTTTCCATCGATCAAGCTCAATTGCTCTAATCGGGATTTGACCCATTCATCGTCGTCAATCTCAGCTTCAGCGACAATTCGGAGGGATGGAATCTCAGCTTCTGCTGGTATTACTGCTTCAGTTCCGTACACTAACAACTAAGGAGTTGCACCTACCAAAGTTCGGACGGTAGTGCGATAACCCAACAGTGCAAATGGTAACTTTTCATGCCATTGCCTAGACCCTTCTACCATCTTCCTCAATATCTTCTTTATATTCTTGTTTGCTGCCTCAACTGCACCATTTGCTTTGGGGCGATATGGTGTGGAATTTTGGTGTGTAATCTTGAACTGTTGGCATACCTCCTTCATCAATCCATTGTTAAGATTGGCACCGTTATCCGTGATGATTACCTTTGGTATTCCAAACCTACAGATGATGTGGGAATGTACGAAGTCCACCACGGCCTTCTTGGTCACCGATTTGAAGGTTTTAGCCTCCACCCACTTGGTAAAATAATCGATGGTTACCAGAATGAACCTATGACCATTGGAAGCTGCAGGTTTTATAGGTCCGATAACATCCATACCCCACTCAACAAACGGCCACGGTGCTGACATTGCATGCAATTCGATCGGCGGTGAATGAATCAGATCTCCGTGTATATGACACTGATGGCATCGTCGCACGAAACTTATACAACCACGTTCCATAGTGAGCCAACAATATCCTGCTCAAAGAATCTTCTTTGCCAAAACATATCCGCTCATATGTGGCCCACAAACTCCGGCGTGTATCTCTGTCATCACTGTGGTGGCTTGACTTGCATCTATACATCTTAATAATCCCAAATCTGGGGTTCTTTTGTACAACACCCCTCCACTAAGGAAAAATCCATTTGGAAATCGCCGAATAGCTCTCTTTTGATCTCCAGTTGCCTGCTCTAGGTATATTCCTAACCTGAGGTATTCTTTGACATCATGAAACCATGGCTCACCATCCATTTCTTCTTCTATCATATTGCAATAAGCATGTTGATTCTGAACCTGAATATGTAATGGATCAACATTAATCTTGTCCCGGTGATGTAACATCGATGCCAAAGTAGCTAAAGCATCGGCAACCTCATTATTCATTCTTGGGATATGTCTGAATTCTACTGACCGGAAACGCTTAGTCAAATCGTGCAAACATTGACGATACGGGATAAGCTTCAAATCTCTTGTTTCCTATTCTCCCTGAATCTGATGTACCAGAAGGTCCAAGTCCCCCAAGACCAAGACGTCCCGTACATCCATGTCCACCACTAATCGCAACCCTAAGATGCATGCCTCGTACTCATCCATATTGTTGGTATAATGAAAACGCAGTTGAGTAGTAATAGGATAATGCTGTCCTGTTTCAGAGATAAGCACAGCCCCTACTCTGACTCCTTTTGCGTTTGCCGCTCCGTCGAAGAAAAGCTGCCACTCTGGATCCTCGGTTAATTCTAACCCATCAATTTGCAACACTTCTTTGTCTGGAAAATACATCCTCAAAGGTTCGTATCCATCATCGACAGGATTCTCGGCTAAGTGATCGGCTAAGGCTTGAGCTTTCATAGTCGTCCTTGTCACACAGATAATGTCGAATTCTGTAAGTAATATTTGCCATTTTGCTAACCTCCCCGTAGGCATAGGCTTCTGGAAAATATACTTCAATGGATCCAAACGTGAAATGAGGTAAGTAGTATAAGAAGATAAATAATGTTTCAACTTTTGGGCTACCCAAGTTAAGGCACAACAGGTCTTCTCCAAATGAGTGTATTTAACCTCATAGACCGTGAATTTTTTACTGAGGTAGTAAATGGCCCGTTCCTTTCTGCCAGTAAGATCATGCTGCCCCAGTACGCAGCCGGACAAATTCTCCAAGACCGTTAGATAAAGAATCAAGGGTCTACTAGGTTCAGGCGGAACTAGTTCGGGTGGGTTTGACAGATATCCTTTGATTTGGTCAAACGCTTCCTGACATTCTATCATCCATTCTATCGTAATGTCTTTCTTCAACAGACGAAATATGGGTTCGCAGATTGCTGTAAGCTGAGCAATAAACCTACTGATATAATTTAATCTTCCCAACAAACTCATTACCTCTGTTTTGTTCCTTGGCGAGGGTAACTTCCTGGATGGACTTGATCTTTGATGGGTCCAACTCAATGCCTCGTCGACTGACGATGAATCCTAGCAACTTTCCTGACGGAACCCCGAACGCACATTTGGCCGGATTGAGCTTAATATCATATCTTTGAAGTCTTTGGAAAAACTTCCTGAGGTCGGCTATGTGGCATTCTTGACGTCTAGATTTTATGATCACATCATCCATGTACACTTCAATTTCTTTATGTATCATGTCATGGAACACCGTAGTCATCGCCCACATGTATGTTGCCCCTGTGTTCTTTAAGCCGAATGACATTACCCGGTAGCAGTAAGTTCCCCATGGTGTGATAAAAGCCGTCTTTTCCGCGTCCTCTTCATCCATTAAAATTTGATGATATCCGGCATAGCAGTCCACAAAGGATCTGATCTCACACCCGACGCAATTATCAATTAAGATATGGATATTGGGAAGCGAAAAATTATCCTTAGGGCTTGCCTTATTGAGATTGTGGTAGTCAACACATACTCTGATCTTCCTGTCTTTCTTTGGCACCGGTACTACGTTAGCCAACGAATCGGGGTATCGAGTGACACGAATGACTTTCGCTTGTAGTTTCTTGGTCACTTCCTCCTTGATCTTTACACTCATCTCCGTCTTAAACTTCCGCAGTTTTTGCTTGATGGGAGGGCATGCCGGATCAGTGGGAAATTTGTGAACCACTAGATCAGTGCTAAGTCCTGGCATGTCGTCGTACGACCATGCGAATACATCTTTGAATTTCATGAGTGTCTTGATTAATTCTTCTCTCAGGTTGGGTTCGAGATGGACACTTATTTTGGTTTCTTTAACATCATCTGTATCCCCAAGATTAACAGCCTCTGTATCATTTAGATTAGGTTTGGGCTTTTCCTCAAATTAACTCAGTTCCTCGCCGATTTCTTCCAAGGCTACATCCCTGTCGTATTCTGATTCACTCTAATCATTTCTTATTATTATTTCTGAACCAGATTGACTTTCTAGACTGGGTCGATTATTCTTTAAGAACGCCACATCATTAAGATCAGTTGAAAGAAAGCTAGAAATAAAAATAAAAAGGAAAAATAAACAAAATTAGAAGAAAAGGGAGCAAAATTTCATTGATTGAAAAGTACAAGATAACAAGGTTTTCACACTCTAACCCAAACGGGGAAGAAAAAAATGAAATGGACTACAACCCTGGGATAGTCCCACACAAAACCTGAAAGATAAACACAAATCAGACTACCAAGACTCCCTTCGGGTAGGAAGAGGAATAGCATCCCAATTATTTAATTTTGTCTGTGGTCCCACAAATTGTATCTCAGCACGGCTGGGTCCTTCGCCATCTTCTAACATGCACACATCTGAGAATAGATCCTCGAACTTTCTCAGGAATTCTTTATCTGGTTTGACCAAAGGGCCGGAATGCCTTGTTGTCAGATGTCTTTCGGTTCCTGACTTGACAAAGGATTGGGAGAGGCGCGGAACGGGCTTTGGTAGTACCCATGTCTTTTGTTTGAGTCTCTTAGCTCGCACAATGTCTTCTAGTGTCGGTTCAAATCCCAAACCGAACGTCTTTACATTTTTAGGCAAGGAGACCGGCTGTACAATACCTTGCAGAGATGCACCCAAACCTTTGCCGGGCACGAAACCATTTCCCAACATTTCATAAGCCACCATGATGTCTGCAGAGATCACTTTGTCGTCAGGAATGTATTCCCCCTCTGGAACTCTGTTAATGGATACCGTATCGCAAATATGATATACCCATGGCCCGACGTCCTCTTCTATCTCAACAAAGGGAACGATGGTGCTGGTCTGTAGATCATTTTCTCCATGGACCACAATCTTTTGTCGATCCCACTCGAACTTGACAAGCTGGTGTAGACTAGACGGAACCGCTTTTGCAGCATGGATCCACGGTCGTCCTATCAAAAGGTTATATGAGACCACCATGTCCAACACTTGAAATTCCATGGTGAATTCCACAGGTCCGATTGTCAATACCAATACTATATCCCCGACCGATTCCTTGCCTCCTCCGTCGAACCCCCGGACAAAAATGCGATTCTTGCGCACCCTGCTGATATCCACTTTCAACTTGTTTAATGTAGAGAGGGGGCAAATGTTCGCACTGGACCTATTTTCAACTAGAACCCTGGTAACCACAGAGTCTTCACACTTTACCGTAAGATATAAAGCTTTGTTGAGCTCGGTGCCTTCCTCAGGCAACTCATCATCGGTGAAGGTGACCCGATTTGCTTCGAAGATCCTATTGGTGATCTTTTCCAAGTGACTGACAGAGATTTTGTCGGGTACATGGGCCTCATTCAAAACTTTCATCAAGGCTTGCCGATGCTCTTCAGAATGTATCAATAAGGACATCAATGAGATTTGAGCAGAGGTTTTCTTCAGTTGTTCTAAGATAGAATAATCATGCAACTTCATCTTTTTTAGGAACTCCTCTGCTTCTTCGTTGGTTACCAGCTTTTTTAGTGTTGCCTGATTAGTCTTTCTCAATTTCGCGGGAACAAAACATCTCCCTGAACGAGTCAAACCTTGCGCTTAACAGACTTCCTCCCTGACTTTTTTTCCTTTGTAAGTCACCGTGACCCGGTCATAGTTCCATGGAATGGATTTGCTGTCAGCTATCGGCAACTGTATTGTTGGCTTGATGATGAAAGGATCTATTCGAACACCCATTACAGTTAGGACAGGTTTGGTTGCCGCCCCTGGTACAACTATTTTTATTCCCTCTAGCCTCACAGGCACTTTGTTTGCACTCCCATTTTCTGCTTCCGACCCATCTTGTGCTTCCTTCTCACGGATGAGTGACTCGTCAGGGCTTGGCTCATTTTTCATTCCGACCCCACTGGATCTGATCATCATCACGGTCTGAGAGGTTTTCTCATGTCCCTCTTCCACCCGTACCAACTCGATCATGTTGGTCTCATGATGGGTTGGGAGCGAATTCTGGTTAATGTTGGGTTCCGCTGGAGTCTGGACCTCAATTCGACGAGTGTCAATAAGTTCCTGGATAGCCGTTTTCAATCTCCAACATTTTTTTGTGTCGTGCCCTGGGCATCCTGAGCAATATGCACAATTTAGAGAGTGATCTAGATTTCTCGGAGGAGGGTTTGGCAGCTTAGCCTCGACTGGATTCAGCAATCCTACTTGCTTCAATCGGTGGAACAAACTGGTGTAAGACTCTCCCAAGGGAGTAAAAGTCTTCGGCCTTGGTGCTCTGTCGTTCTTTAAGGCTTGATTCAGACAAAAACCCGCACCCGTGGGGGGTTCTGTATGCTCTTGGGGGTGGGTAATTATTTTGTGGAGTTGGTGCACGCCATGGTGCCTGGACGGGAGGTGGGGCATATGATTGGGCATGATGGACGGTAAAGTGAGCATCTGGTGTTGGGTAGTAGTGTTGCGGATGGCTATATGGATTGTGAAAGTAATTTTGTTGGTGGGGTTATGGTGGATTATACTGGGGTGTGGGGCCTCTGGCTCGGAACCAGGCTCCCGAATCAACCGCTGCAACTTCTTCTTTCCTCTTCTTCCCAAGCACTCCTCCAGTGCCACTTTGAATGGCTTGGGTGGTTGCCTTTAGAGAAGAATAGCTCATGATTTTGTTAGCATTTAAGCCTTCCTCGATCATGGCTCCCATATTTATTACTTCGGTAAATGACTTTCCTACGGACGTTACCAAATGCCCGAAGTATGTTGGCTCCAGTGTCTGCAAGAAGGAATCTACCATCTCGTTTTCTCTCATCGGTGGATCTACCCTTGCTGCTTGTTTCCTCCAGCGGAACCCAAATTCTCTGAAACTTTCGGCTGGTTTCTTCTCCAACTTTATCAATGATAAGCGATCGGGGATTATTTCAAGATTGTACTAAAACTGGCCGATGAATGCTTGGGCCAGGTCATCCCATGTAAACCATCTGCTGGGATCCTGCCTGGTGTACCACTCTAGTGCAGACCCTCCCAAGCTCTGACCGAAGTAAGCTATCAGAATTTCATCTCGCCCTCCGGCTCCTCGCATTTTGCTGCAGAAACCTCGGAGATGGGCTACTAGGTCACCTTGCCCCTCGTATAGATCAAACTTGGGCATTTTGAACCCAACGGGCAACTGGATATCTAGAAATGGGCACAGATCTTTGTAAGCAACACTGACTTGGTTGCCTAAACCATGCATATTCCTAAGGGATTGCTCCAGGCTCTTAACTTTCCGAATAACCTCCTCTTGTTCCAAACTTTTGGGGTGTCTCTCCAGTTCTGCCGGGTTGTCCCAGTGAAGGGTGTGTGAATGAGGTTCAGGAGCCCTAAAGTTAGGCTCGGGAGAATAACAATGATTGTCATGGATTTGAGAAATCGGCTCACTGGACGACTTCTGTAAAGTGGCAGGTGGAGGGGCCACAAAAACAGGGGTAACCGGGGGAGGAGGATTTTGTCTGGCTGATGGAACCTGGGATGTATAAGGGTTTTCCCCTTGATAATATGGATAGATCGGTGCACTTGTCGAGGGGTCAGTAGGCAGACGCTCTGGAGCTGGTGTAAGAGTAAGAAGGTTTGGTGATGGCTGTCCCCTAGCCCGAGCTAGGTGCATCTTTGTTATCTGTTGTCTCAACCGGTCCACCTCCTCTTTCATGATCTGTATCTTTGTTTTCTCTCCATCGAGACTTTTGCTGGAACTAGACATGCTTGCTAGAATTGGACCTTTTGATCTAATATGGTAATGGTGATTGGCCAGTATATTCTGTCAAGTCAACTGCTAAACTTCTCTGGAAATGCAACAAACTTGTTAGCTTACTGAGTTTAATAGATATGTTATCGCACGTTGGATGCAATGCACCTAATCAGTTAACCATTTCTATATGTATTCATCGCATGCGTCATTCCGGCTTTTCTCTTTTCAATTATCCTTGAAAACCTCGCTTGTTATTAACCTCCCTTTTTCTTTTTCTTTTCTTTTTTAGTGGTGGTCGAATCTTATGTGGATTGCCTACGTATCACGTCCCCGCGTGAATCAGACCGAGCGTAGTTCTGACAACAAGATTGTGGCGAAATTTTGGAATTCTTATAACAAAACCCTTACGGTTACAAAACATGTCTTACAACAATAAAAAAAATAAGAGAAATGCTTGACTCAAGAATACAAATAAAAAATGCCAACCAGTTTTTTTCAAAATTTCAAAATACATCTTTTAATCATCAGCCTAATGCTCTTAAATTCCTGGGGGCCCGCGAGGCATCGTTCGACCTTGCCGCAGGCCTTGGTGTGAGGTCCCTGTGTAGTCCTCTTAACTCTCTCATGATCTGATGAACATAATCCATAACCGAAGCAAAAAGGGCGGTGCGGGGCATTTGTTCACAAGCTAAGCACTTCATGGTGACATAATGCCCGATTTCTTCAATTTTGTCCTCGATCCTGTCCCTTTTCTCTGAGTAGCTGTTCTATCTGCCGGTGTTTCACCCCCAATATCTAAGCATTGCTGGTAACTTGGTCTAAGAGTCTATCCACTTGTTCTTGCAGTCGTGCCATCAAATTGTGACAACGATCGAGGTCTCCCCTGGCATCCCGGGCTTGTTTGAAAACCCCCTCCCTGAGGGTAACATTTGCTTCCCTCAGATAAGTGATGATCTCAGTATAATCTCTTTCCACTCGTTGCAGATGAAGTGCCTGTTGATGTGCCCCCCTTCTCCAGCTAGCGCGGATCCTCGTTGTCTGGGCCTTCGACTCTTCCAACTCTCTTTGGACATCTGTGACTTGATTTTCCAAACCCTTTATCAACCTTTCGTCTGATTGGCTCCTCAACTGTCTGTCAGCATTTATTTTTCATTTGCCAGATTTGAGCTTTCAAGAAGTCATTTTCCTGTGTCAACCTCTTTTTGTCTCCTTCGTCGTCGGCGACTTGCGTATCCTTTTCAAATTGGAGATCTTGGACCCGTTGCTCTATCTTGCCAATCTTCGTTCTGTAAGCTTCTTCCTTGGCTAATCAGTCCCATTGTTCTTGTGACGCTTCAGCAAATTCCCTGAGGTGAGGTCTTTTGGCTGGCCTTTCACCCGATGTTTCTCCTTTGTACCAAAAAAGATATCCAGGTACAACCTCTCCTCTAGCTCGATCCTGTACACAAGTGTTTGCCTCTAGATATTGACATTTGCTCCAGATCTGGCGGACCCTTGCTTCCGGGAATTGGCCGTCAGGGCCAATTTCGATAACCTGGGTACTCAGGTCCTCATTTTTGGGCACTATCTGACACCTCCCAAGCTGCCTTAAAACCCGATGGGGCGCATAAAGTTCAATGCTCTCAAGTCCCATTAAGAGAAAGTGGGACCTAGCTGCTGGCATGTACACGATTCTGTCTATCGGTTACCAACCCAACGTCCACTGTATTTGACTTGCGCTGAGGGCCTGGAAGTACGCCCTCCACGCCAAGATTCCTTTAGGTAAGATGGTCCTATCAACCCTTGTATAGAATTCCTTTATGCAGGTTTTCTCAACCAACCCATACCTCAGAAACTGGGTACGGCGACACAGGTGCTCGATCATCCATATTTGTAGCAACAAATTACAACATTCAAAAAAATCTCTTCCGGATTTGCAGGCTGTGAGAGCTCGATATATGTCTGATATTATCATGGGAGCAAGAGTACTTTCATTTTGGGCAAGCAAAGTACTGACAATTCCGGGTATCTTTATATCAATATTCTCGTCTTTTCTCGGGAATACCATAAGTCCTAAAAAGGCTATCATGAAGGCAATTCGTCTGTGCTCCTCCCATTTCTGGCGATTACCCTTGCTGCATAACTTATTCTCTGGCTCGTCAAAACCTCCACATGACCGTACCTTTGAAAGATGAAGCTTAAGGTACAAAACCCTTGTGCCAAATCTGGGTTATGTACCGTTCTGACTATCTTTAATGAGTCCAAAACCGGTGCACGGCGACAACCCTTGGAGCGACTGGATATTGGTGCCCCAATGGTATATCAGTGTTTCCAATGTATCCAGTCATCTCCTCAAAAGTTGGGGTGAGCTCAAAATCCTAGAAGTGAAAGACATTGTGTGCGGAGTCCCAGTATGTGACTAATGCTCTTATGATATCCCCTCGAGGCTTTATTTCAAGCAGACCTGTGAGACCTTTCAAATATTTCTTGACTTCGTCCTGCCCTTCTTCGCCCAGATCATCCCACCATAGTCGTATTTTGATCGGGATTTTAGTCATGAGTGAAAAGGGTTCATTTCGAATCGTGCTCATCCTGCACATTTATTAGTGTTAAAGAAGAAGATCATTTTGGCTGACAAAGATTGGACTATTTTCAAATTTTGAACAAATGACCTAATTTTCGACCGCGACCTTTCAGCACTTTCAAGACGAAGATTTTAAGGTTGCACTCGTTTAACAGATAAAAAATCCTAACATGACTCTTTAGTGGCCGTTTGCATAAAATCGGCCTTCCGGCATCCCTTTCAGGACATTCGGCCATCCTTGTCAAAACAGCGTCACTGGACCTATTTATGACTCTTTTCCTTATTTTTTTTTTTAAAAAAATAGGAAACCCAATACGGCAAACACGGCCTTGCCGCGCCTCGGGGGCAAATATTTAAGGCTGTGTGGGTCAACTGATCGAAATCTATATAATGACCCAAAAATGGCTGTTTGTGCAGAGTTAGCCTTTCGTCGTCCTTTTCGGGAACATTCGGCTATTTTTTGACAAAACAGCCTTACCGATTTATTTATGATTCTAAAATTTAAAATTTTGGTATTTTTGCAAAAGGGAAGTTGGACCCGATGAGGGTTGCCTACGTATCTCACATCTGGTGAGAACCAAACCCGCGTAGTTCGGACCAACCAAACGAACTATTTTTTTTAAACAAAATCGCACACATTTTCTTTTGACAAAATAAAGCAAACTATTTTAAAAACAAAAATTTATCAATTTGTTGGCAAAACACATTTTTTGTATTTTCTGAAAATAAGTATCTATTTCTCTACACTTTTCCCCTCTTTTTTCGTTTTTTTTCTTTTTTTTTTAGTATTTAAAAGCCGGTCAACATGCGAGTTCAAATAAATACTTAAAACAAACATGGCATAGCAGGATGGTCTTTTCATTTCAGGTTGCCTGTCCTAGACGGACCCAACCCCTCTATTGAGTTCCCTAGGTCAAATGCAACGTGATGCAGATAAGCGTTTCCTACAAGGGATTCAGCATGAAGTTATGTTATACTAAGCTCAAAACCTCGGTATGTGATCTAGACTATGTACCCAAGCGGACAACTCAAGATGAGGAAGGAGCTCCTTTCCGGGAACCAAAAGGCCAGCCGGCTTAGAAACTTTCCGAACCTCTTTATTATTTCGGGGTATGACACTAACAGAATAGGGAGTCTCAACCAGTGAGCACATTGTGACGACCCGGCTCGTCGTCACGGGAATTACCACCCCGTTATGTTGAAATTGTATGTTTTATTCTTTTATATCAGTGTTAAAGTCTATCGGGTGAATTAGGAGTGAATTGGATTGAAAATGAGGCATATAGCCTTTTTGAAGGAGACTTGAATAAGGAAAGTCAACCCGGAGTTGACTATTTGGTTAGAGGGCTCGGAATCGGATTCTGATGATTCGGTTAGTTCCGGGAGGTGATTTGTGACTTAGGGGAGCGATCGGAATTGAATTTGGAGGCCGGTGTAGAAATAGGCTTGAATTGGCTAAGGTTGAATTTTGGCGAAATCCGAACGGTAGGTGAGATTTTGATCCGGGAGTCGGAATGGAATTCTGACAGTTGAGTAGCTCCGTTAGGTGATTTTGGATGTGCCTGCAAAATTTCAGGTCATTCGGACGTCGTTTGGTCGGGTTTTTCATCGAATGTGTAATTCGGAAAGTTTTAAGAAATTTAGGCTTGAATCCGTGTGTAATTGGTGATTTTGATGTTTAGGATGGTGTTTTTATGATTGGAACAAGTTCGTATCGTGTTTTGGGGTATGTTGGTGGTTTTCATTAGGGTCCCGGGGGCCTCGGGGTGAATCCGGACCATCATCCGGCATTTGGAAGCATGAAATGGTCTACTGTAAATTGCAGATCACTGGGCATAAAATAAGCCTTCGCGTTCGTGAAGGAAGGTTCCGCGTTCGCGAAGGCCAGGTTCAGTAAGGCATCGCGTTCGCGAGGGCAATGCCGCGTTCGCGAAGGTTGGGGCCAGTTGGCCATCGCGATCGCGAAGGGTGGGTCGCGTTCGCGTAAGAGGAAAAGGTAAGGCATCGCGGACGCGTGACTTCACGTCGCGTTCGCATAGAGTAAAAGTCAGGAGGCTGCGGAGTTGATCTTCGCGGACGCGTAAGAGAGTGCCGCGTTCGCGATGAAGAAGATGAAAAAGGCATCGCGTTCGCGTGAGAGGCGTCGCGAACGCGATGAACAAAAGAGGCTGGCAGTGAAGATAAGTTCAGAACAGAAACAGTCGCGGGTTTAATACCCAAAAACGCCATTTTTGAGTTCTAGAGAGAGAAATTCACGGGAATTGCTGGTAATTCATCGGGGATTCATTGGAGGTAAGTTTTGTGGCTTAATTACATCATTTTAACATGAAATCATGGGTTAAATTTCTGTAAATGGAAGATTTAAGGTGAGTTTGAGCCCTAGGCCTAAATTGAAGAAAAATACTTATTTGAGTGGGCAAATGGAGTCCGATTTTGGTAAATTGTATATGCCTAGACTCGTATCGAGATGAGGATTCCGAATATGTAACTTTTGTAATTTTTCGTCAAGCATACCGAAAGTCGGGTTTTGACAACTTTGGGAATTATGATGTAAATCGAGTTGTATTGATTGGGTGTCGTCCCATTGGCCTAATTTGTTGTATTTCTACTGTATTTGATCAGATTCTACGCGTGCGGAGCTTGATTCTCGTGGCAAGGGCATTGCGGAATAGTCGTCGCGCTGTATTGAGGTGAGTAATAGATGTGGGTGATGACCGGCGGGTTCGAAACCCCGGTATACCACTTTGTGACGCTGTATAGCGGCGAGACACGCACACTCTTGAGAGTGCGGGGTCGATCATGAACCGGAGACTATATATTAGTCCGACCTGTTGATATTGTATTATTGGCTATTCTCGAGCCGTCGAACCTCCTTCTCGGATGGTTGCAGTATACTTGTGGGCCGTGAGCCAGTTATTGGATCCCGCGAGGATCGTTATCATTATCTTATCATATAGACATGCTAGTTTACTACTAGTCCGCAGCTATTTTGGTCATTATGCTAATTCCAATCTCTGGAACTTGATATTACTGTTTTCCAACTGAAAAATGATAAAAGAGTTTTCAAAAACTACTTTTGAGCCTGCGAGGCTGTATCTGCATATTAGCTGACTAGTAGTGGATCGGGCTGCACGCCGCAGCAGGATATATGTTGGATCGGACTGCACGCCGCGAGAATATCTCTATGAGATGTGCTTGGGCTGTAGGAGCCCCTCTGGAGTCTGAACCCCCACAGTGAGCACGGGTACCCAAAATTGGAGTCGGGCTACGCGCCGTAGCGGTCATATCATGCATTGCATTGCATTTAGCTACATCTGCTAGTTGTTATGCTATTTATTGGTATTTTTTAG
The DNA here is from genome assembly GCA_032618575.1 of Nicotiana noctiflora. NCBI lineage: Eukaryota > Viridiplantae > Streptophyta > Magnoliopsida > Solanales > Solanaceae > Nicotiana > Nicotiana noctiflora. The sequence goes on from JASVEL010001202.1 coordinate 44,368, forward strand.
TACAGGTACAGTGAAGATTGATTCTATGACAGGGTAGCTGATTATAGCTTTACATAGTGCTTTATTGCGGATTTCTTATCTGCGCTGTCTTACCCTTGTTTATTACCACTGAGTCTGGCAGTACTCATTTTACTCCCCGCACCTTGTGTGCAGATCCAGGTACCTCTCAGCAGTGATCCAGTAGCTGTGCGAGGCGACATCTGTGGGATATACGAGGTAGCTGCAGAGTCCGCAGGACCCGATATTCCTTCCTATTGTCTTTTGATTTCGTATTGACATTTCTTTCCGCACTTGGTATTTCTTTTGTAAACCTTTATACACTTACGTTCAGTAGAGGCTCATGACTCTTGACCCTTGGTCTATGGGAGTTGATGTATTATGGGACTGGGTTCCCCGTTTTCATTATATGTATCGCTATTGCTTCGTGATTTGATATGCTTTAATGGGCTAAAGAGAGCTTCTAGCTCCGTTCTTGTTATTGAATTGTCAGGCTGGCTTAGCAATGTGCTGGGCGCCATCACGACCTGATTTGGGGTCGTGACAAGTTGGTATCAGAGCCTAGGTTTACTAGGCCTCATGAGTCTTGAGCCGGTTAGTAGAGTCTTGTGGACCGGTACGGGGACGCCTGTGCTTATCCTAGGGAGGCTGCGAACCTTTAGGAAAACTTCACTTTTCTTGAACTATGTCGTGCGATCTTGTTGTTCTGAGAACTGAACTTCTATATTCTATTCTCTCGCAAATGGCGAGAACGCGAGCATCGGGACGAGGTGGACGACCTCCGTTGCCACCTGTTAGAGGCCGTGGGCGCGGTCGTGCTAGAGTTAGAGGTAGAGCGGCTGAGGCAGTGCCGGTTGACCCGCCTGTTGTACCGGTTTAGGAGTAGCCCCCGGTGGTTGATGCTCCGGCGGCCCCAGTTCGGGGCCGGACTATATCTATTGATATTCCCGGTCTTCGGGAGACTCTTGCTCGGATATTATCGGTGTGTTCCGGTTTGGCTCGGGTAGTTTCGGCTACCGCTACCGTAGCGACATCTCGGTCGGGGGTGGTCGGCGGACCCTGCAGCTCGCACACCGACCCGGTTGTTCGGGGACTTCAAACACCGGAGGCGGTCCCCGCTCGGGTGGTTGCACCGGTTATTCCTCCGACTGCACCAGCTCCAGCTCCGAGCATATGGTTCAGGTTATGTCCGATGACGAGCAGCGTCGTCTTGAGAGATTTGGTAGACTTCGGCCACCCCATTTCAGTGGCGTTGAGGGCGAGGATGCCCAGGGGTTTCTTGGATAAGTGTCAGAAGATGCTGCGTACGGCTGGTATTCTTGAGTCCGGCGGAGTTTCATTTACTACATTTCAGTTCACCGGTCCCGCATTTGATTGGTGGGAGGAGTTTGAGAGGCGTAGGCCTGCAAGAGCAGCACCTCTCACATGGCGGCAGTTCTCTACTCTCTTTCTAGAGAAATATGTACCTCAGTCTCGTCGCGAGGAGCTACGTCGCCAGTTCGAGTGGTTGATTCAGGGCGACATGTCTGTGACCCAGTATGAGCTTAGATTCACTCGGTTGGCTAGGCATGCCACATGGATGATCCCCACTGATAGGGAGAGGATCAGGAGGTTCATTGATGGCCTCAACTACTCTATCCGTATTCTTATGACCGGCGAGCGAGTTCTGTCATCATCATTTGAGCAAGGTTGTCGATATGGCACGCTCCATTGAGGCGGATCGTCGCCGAGAGAGAGAGGAGCGGGAGGCCAAGAGGCCTCGTGGTTATGGCGGTTTCGGTGGTGCTCCATCTAGAGGGCATTCCCGGCGAGCCGAGGTCGCTCATCTAGACCTTCTCGTTCGGGCCGCCCGGAGCAGAGCGGAGGTTCGCATGGTCGTGGTCGACGGGGGTTTCAGCAGGGTCAGTCATCATTTAGTGCCCTCCCAGCCCCAGAGTGCAACACCTACTTCTCCGGCACCAGGTGCATGTTTTGAGTGTGGTGAGTTTGGCCACACGAGGAGACCAGTGTCCTCGACTACGTAGGGGTAGGACTCGGCGGAGGGATCAGCCCTCCTCTTCGGCACCATCTCAGTCTAGTAGAGGTGGAGGTCAGTCTTCTCGTGGTCGCCCCAGGGGCGAGGAGAGATCTGGTGGAGGCCAGGCGCGATTCTATGCACTTCCTGACAGGCGTGATGCAGTTGCCTCCGATGCAGTAATTACAGGTATCATTTCTGTCTGTCACAGAGATGCCTCTGTTCTATTTGATCCGGGGTCCACATATTCTTACGTGTCCTCTTATTTTGCATATCACTTGGGTGCGACTCGTGGAAGTCTTGATTTACCTGTTCATGTATCCACCCCCGTGGGTGATGCGATCATTGTGGATCATGTCTATAGATCCTGTGTTATATCTATTGGGGGTCTGGAGACCTAGGCAGATTTGTTATTGTTGGGAATGGTGGACTTTGATGTTATATTGGGTATGGACTGGTTGTCTCCGTATCATGCTATATTGGACTGTCATGCTAAGACGATTACGTTGGCCATTCCTGGTATTTCTCAGATTGAGTGGCGGGGTTCGACCGATTTCGTCCCTAGCCGTGTTATTTCGTTCCTAAAAGCTCGGAAGATGGTTGAAAAAGGGTGTTTATCGTACTTAGCTTTTGTGAGAGATGTGGGAGCTGAGTCTCCTAGCATTGATTCTGTACTTGTTGTGAGGGATTTCCCAGATGTATTCCCTTCAGACCTGCCGGGCATGCCGCCGGACAGGGATATTGATTTTGGCATTGACTTGGTGCCGGGCACTCGGCCCATATCCATTCCTCCTTATCGGATGGCACCAGCTGAGTTGAAAGAACTGAAAGAGCAGCTTCAAGAGCTTCTGGATAAGGGTTTCATCCGCCCTAGTGTGTCCCCGTGGGGTGCGCCGGTATTATTTGTTAAAAAGAAAGATGGTTCCATGCGAATGTGTATTGATTATAGGCAATTGAACAAAGTGACAGTGAAGAACAAGTACCCTCTACCGCGCATAAATGATTTGTTTGATCGGTTACAGGGTGCGAGGGTGTTTTCTAAGATCGATCTTCGTTCAGGCTATCACCAGCTGAAGATCAGGGACTCGGATATTATGAAGACTGCATTCAGGACCCGATATGGTCATTATGAGTTCCTTGTGATGTCGTTTGGGTTGACCAACGCCCCAGCAGCATTTATGCATCTGATGAACAGTGTGTTCGGGCCTTATTTGGATTCATTTGTGATTGTGTTCATTGATGACATTCTAGTCTACTCCCGTAGTCGGGAGGAGCATGCTCAGCATTTGAGTATTGTGTTGCAGAGATTGAGGGAGGAGAAGCTATATGCTAAATTCTCCAAGTGTGAGTTTTGGCTCGAGTGCGTGGCATTTCTGGGACATGTGGTGTCTCGTGATGGTATTCAGGTTGATCAGAAAAAGATAGAGGCGGTGCAGAGTTGGCCTAGACCGTCCTCAGCTACAGAGATCAGGAGTTCTCTTGGCTTGGCGGGGTATTATCGCCGGTTTGTTCAGGGATTTTCATCCATTGCTTCTTCATTGACTAAATTGACCCAGAAGGGTGCACCATTCGTGTGGTCGGATGAGTGCGAGGAGAGCTTTCGGAAGCTCAAGACAGCTTTGACCACAGCTCCAGTGTTAGTATTGCCATCAGCTTCGGGTTCATATACCGTTTATTGTGATGCCTCGAGAGTGGGGATAGGTTGTGTGTTGATGCAGGAAGGAAAGGTAATTGCTTATGCTTCTCGGCAGTTGAAGCCGCATGAGAAGAACTATCCTGTTCATGACTTGGAGTTAGCCGCCATTGTTCATGCCTTGAAGATTTGGAGGCACTATTTGTATGGTGTGTCTTGTGAGGTGTATACCGACCATCGTAGTCTCCAGCACTTGTTCAAACAGAAAGACCTTAATTTGAGACAGCGGAGATGGCTAGAGTTGCTGAAGGATTATGACATTACTATATTATATCATCCGGGAAGGCCAATGTGGTGGCCGATGCTTTGAGCCGGAAGGCGGTCAGTATGGGGAGCTTGGCATATATTCCAGCTGAGGAGAGGCCATTTGCTTATGATGTTCGGGTGCTAGCCAATCGGCTAGTGAGGTTAGATATTTCGGAGCCCAGCAGGGTATTGGCTTGTGTTGTATCTCGGTCATCTCTATATGATCGTATTCGTGAGCACCGGTATGATGATCCACATTTGGCTGTCCTGAGGGACAGAGTTCAGCATGATGATGCTAGAGATGTCACCATTGATAGTGACGGCGTATTGAGGATGCAGGGCCGGATATGTGTGCCCAATGTTGATGGCCTTCGTGAGTTGATTCCGGAGGAGGCCCATAGCTCGCGGTATTCTATCCATCCAGGAGCCGCGAAGATGTATCAAGATTTGAAACACAGCACTATTGGTGGAGAAAGATGAAAATGGACATTGTCGGACATGTAGCACGGTGCCTCAACTGTCAGCAGGTTAAGTACGAGCATCAGAGGCCCGGTGGTGTATTTCAGCGCATTGTTATTCCTGAGTGGAAATGGGAGAGGATCACTATGGACTTTGTTATTGGACTCCCTCGGACGGCGAGGAAGTTTGATTCTGTATGGGTGATTGTGGATAGACTGACCAAGTCAGCTCACTTCATTCCAGTTAGTACTACCTACTCATCGGAGCGGTTGGCAGCGATCTTTATTCGAGAGATTGTTCGGTTGCATGGAGTTCCGGTGTCTATCATATCCGACAGGGGTACTCAGTTCACTTCTCAGTTTTGGAGAGCATTTCAGCGAGAGATGGGTACGCGGGTTGAGTTGAGTACTGCATTTCACCCCCAGACAGACGGACAGTCTGAGCGCACTATTCAGATCTTGGAGGATATGTTGCGAGCTTGTGTGATTGATTTTGGTGGTTCGTGGGATGAGTTCCTACCACTTGCCGAGTTTGCCTACAACAACAGTTATCAGTCGAGTATTCAGATGGCCCCGTATGAGGCATTGTATGGCAGGCGGTGTAGATCCCCCGTGGGATGGTTTGAGCCTGGTGAGGTTAGATTGATAGGGACTGAGTTAGTCCAGGATGCTCCGGATAGAGCAAAGTTGATCCAGGAGAGGCTTCGTACAGCACAGTCTCGTCAAAAGAGTTATGCGGACCGTAGAGTTCGAGAGTTGTCTTTCATGGTTGGTGACACAGTATTGTTGAAGGTTTCACCTATGAAGGGTGTCATGAGGTTTGGGAAGAAAGGAAAGTTGAGTCCCAGATACATTGGTCCTTTTGAGATACTTAGGAGAGTTGGAGAGGTGGCATATGAGTTGGCCTTGCCGCCCGACTTATCCAGCGTTCATCCAGAGTATTCCATGTGTCTATGCTCCGGAAGTACGTTGGAGATCCGTCTCATGTATTAGATTTCCAGCACCATTCGGCTTGATGGTGATCTATCCTATGATGTGGAGCCTATTGCCATTTTGGGACGTCGGGTGAGAAAATTGAGGTCTAAGGAGATTGCATCAGTTAAGGTTCGGTGGAGAGGTCGACTCGTGGAGGAGGCCACTTGGGAGATCGAGCGGGAGATGCGGAGCGGATATCCTCACTTGTTTGAGACTTTCAGGTATGTTTCTTGACCCGCTCGAGGACGAGCGTTTGCTTAAGAGGGGAGAATGTGACGACCCGGCTCGTCGTCACGGGAATTACCACCCCGTTATGTTGAAATTGTATGTTTTATGCTTTTATATCGGTGTTAAAGTCTATCGGGTGAATTAGGAGTGAATTGGATTGAAAATGAGGCATATAGCCTTTTTGAAGGAGACTTGAATAAGGAAAGTCAACCCGGAGTTGACTATTTGGTTAGAGGGCTCGGAATCGGATTCGATGATTCGGTTAGTTCCGGGAGGTGATTTGTGACTTAGGGGAGCGATCGGAATTGAATTTGGAGGCTCGGTGTAGAAATAGGCTTGAATTGGCTAAGGTTGAATTTTGGCGAAATCCGAACGGTAGGTGAGATTTTGATCCGGGGGTCGGAATGGAATTCCGACAGTTGCAGTAGCTCCGTTAGGTGATTTTGGATGTGCCTGCAAAATTTCAGGTCATTCGAACGTCGTTTGGTCGGGTTTTTCATCGAATGTGTAATTCGGAAAGTTTTAAGAAATTTAGGCTTGAATCCATGTGTAATTGGTGATTTTGATGTTTAGGATGGTGTTTTTATGATTGGAACAAGTTCGTATCGTGTTTTGGGGTATGTTGGTGGTTTTCGTTGGGGTCCGGGGGCCTCGGGGTGAATCCGGACCATCATCCGGCATTTGGAAGCATAAAATGGTCTGCTGTAATCTGCAGATCACTGGGCATAAAATAAGCCTTCGCGTTCGCGAAGGAAGGTTCCGCGTTCGCGAAGGCCAGGTTCAGTAAGGCATCGCGTTCGCGAGGGCAATGCCGCGTTAGCGAAGGTTGGGGCCAGTTGGCCATCGCGATCGCGATGGGTGGGTCACGTTCGCGTAAGAGGAAAAGGTAAGGCATCGCGGACAAGTGACTTCACGTCGCGTTCGCGTAGAGTAAAAGTCAGGAGGCTGCGGAGTTGATCTTCGCGGACGCGTGAGAGAGTGCCGCGTTCGCGATGAAGAAGAGGAAAAAGGCATTGCGTTCGCGTGAGAGGCGTCGCGAACGCGATGAACAAAAGAGGCTGGCAGTGAAGATAAGTTCAGAACAGAACCAGTCGCGGGTTTAATACCCAAAAACGCCATTTTTGAGTTCTAGAGAGAGAAACTCACGGGAATTGCTGGTAATTCATCGGGGATTCGTTGGAGGTAAGTTTTGTGGCTTAATTACATCATTTTAACATGAAATCATGGGTTAAATTTCTGTAAATGGAAGATTAAAGGTGGGTTTGAGCCCTAGGCCTAAATTGAAGAAAAACACTGATTTGAGTGGGCAAATGGAGTCCGATTTTGGTAAATTTTATATGCCTAGACTCGTATCGAGATGAGGATTCCGAATATGTAACTTTTGTAATTTTTCGTCAAGCGTACCGAAAGTCGGGTTTTGACAACTTTGGGAATTATGATGTAAATCGAGTTGTATTGATTGGGTGTCGTCCCATTGGCCTAATTTGTTGTATTTCTACTGTATTTGATCAGATTCTACGCGTGCGGAGCTTGATTCTCGTGGCAAGGGCATTGCGGAATAGTCGTCGCGCTGTATTGAGGTGAGTAATAGATGTGGGTGATGACCAGCGGGTTCGAAACCCCGGTATACCACTTTGTGACGCTGTATAGAGGCGAGACACGCACACTCTTGAGAGTGCGGGGTCGATCATGAACTGGAGACTATATATTAGTCCGACCTGTTGATACTGTATTATTGGCTATTCTCGAGCCGTTGAACCCCTTCTTGGGCGGTTGAGTATACTTGTGGGCCGTGAGCCAGTTATTGGATCCCGCGAGGATCGTTATCATTGTCTTATCATATAGACATGCTAGTTTACTACTAGTCCACAACTATTTTTGTTATTATGCTAATTCAAATCCCTGGAACTTGATATTATTGTTTTCCAACTGAAAAATGATAAAAGAGTTTTCAAAAACTACTTTTGAGCCTGCGAGGCTGTATCTGCATATTAGCTGACTAGTAGCGGATCGGGCTGCGCGCCGCAGCGAGATATATGTTGGATCGGACTGCACGTCACAGGAATATCTCTATGAGATGTGCTTGGGCTGTAGGAGCCCCTCCGAGTCTGAACCCCCACAGTGAGCACGGGTACCCAAAATTGGAGTCGGGCTACGCGCCGTAGCGGTCATATCATGCATTGCATTGCATTTAGCTACATCTGCTAGTTGTTATGCTATTTATTGGTATTTGTTGGTACAGGTACAGTGAAGATTGATTCTATGACAGGGTAGCTGATTATAGCTTTACATAGTGCTTTATTGCGGATTTCTTATCTGCGTTGTCTTACCCTTGTTTATTACCACTGAGTCTGACAGTACTCATTTTACTCCCCGCACCTTGTGTGCAGATCCAGGTACCTCTCAGCAGTGATCCAGTAGCTGTGCGAGGCGACATCCGTGGGATATACGAGGTAGCTGCAGAGTCCGCAGGACCCGATATTCCTTCCTACTGTCTTTTGATTTCGTATTGACATTTCTTTCCGCACTTGGTATTTCTTTTGTAAACCTTTATACACTTACGTTCAGTAGAGGCTCATGACTCTTGACCCTTGGTCTATGGGAGTTGATGTATTATGGGACTGGGTTCCCCGTTTTCATTATATGTATCGCTATTGCTTCGTGATTTGATATGCTTAAATGGGCTAAAGAGAGCTTCTAGCTCCGTTCTTGTTATTGAATTGTCAGGTTGGCTTAGCAATGTGCTGGGCGCCATCACGACCGGATTTGGGGTCGTGACACACATCCCCGAGGGTGAGAAAAAGAAAAGACTCGGCACAGTTTATATATACAGTTCAGATAATATCAAAGCGGTAAACATATAGCACATTAATCAAAACATATAATAAAATCAGATATAAACAAAAACAGCAATTTAACTGAGCTCGAATTCTTAAACCCTGAACCGAAGTTCTAGGCTTAGGTCCCTAGCAGAGTCGCCAGAGCTGTCACACCTCCTTTTTCACACATATACGTAACGTGGCACAGTTTAATACTACACCCCGATAAGGGATATAATAATAATCCGAGAAGGAGTTTTTCCACTTAAAGGACAGTCGGAACGGGATCAATTTATTAATTTTTCAGAGTCGCCACTTGGGAAAATAATGGTGTCCCAAGTCACCGGTTAATCCCGAACCGAGGAAATTTATGACTCTGTAATACAGTCTGCGAAACTAGAAACCTGGATAAGGAATCTTCTGTTAACCCAGGAGAAGGTGTTAGGCACTCCCGGATTCCGTGGTTTTAGCACGGTCGCTCAACTGCAATTTTTGTTTTTATCTGATTTCTTTGTATATTTTAATTATGTGCTTTTATGTTCCGCTTTTTAATTTTAAAAGAATTGCGACGTCGCGAAAAAACATTTCGAGTCACACCGCAACCAGTACGCCTGTGACTTAAATGCGTTTCAGTTTCGCCGAGAGTAAGATTTGGGTCACATAAATGCGCACCCATATTTAGGAAAGTAATTTTATTAAAGTCGTGCCTAAAGATTCTCCGTCTTTGTTAACTTTGGGAAAGACCGTGAAATTTACTAAACGGTCCTTCCGAGTCTAGATTTTTATTACAATTAATTTATTTGAGGGCCCCGCAAATGTATATTTAGTACGGCGAGGCTCATCTCATTTATTTATTAAAATTCAATCCTAAAGCAATCTATAATTTTTCTATTTTTGTTTATCTAATAATAGTCAAAGATCCTAACTTACTTAAGAAATGCCATAACCTATACATTAACGGGCCAAGTGCCATTTTAGCCTCAAGTCCAAGCAACTCGATTTATATGGATTAATTCTTTTTAGTGACTGGGCCTGAGACAGGCCCAAACATAAAATCAAAATAGTCCAATCGTTAACGGGGAGATCAAAATCCCTGAATATCGTTCCAACTCTCGTGAATCAGTCATTATGTATTTATAGTGAAGTATGCTCATTTTATTCGGCTGAATTGAATTTATTGTATACTAAATTCTTATTAGGCTAATTACTATAATTTTGCACTACTAATACGCATTAGTTTTTCTCAATAAAATCGTTGAACCTCTTGAATTATTATCAAATTAATACTAACAGATTTTAATTAATATACTAAGTTAATTAACTAAACTAACAGATTTCACTAAAAAACAAACAAATTTTGACAGTTGAATCTAATTGCCAACAGGCATTACCTATGCAGAATCGAGCAATTGACAACCCAAATAGCCAGAAACAATTTCGAACTACATCCCTAATTTACCACTAATCCAGAAAATAAAAATTGCTGCATAAATTGAATTTTATTGCTGAAGCCCAAAAGAAATAGATACCCTAACTTAGCCAAAACCTATTATTTTCTAACTAATCACCTATTTTAAAGTAATTCATTTAAAGAAACTAATCACATAATACTTCAATCTCATTAGCCATTAAGTCTTCCTATTTTTAGAGATGCTAACGAAAAATCTACTATGAACTAATTCGAATGCATCAGTCCAATCCACTCCAAAAGTGAGAATTAATTACAATTAAACTAATCCTAAATGAATACAATTGTCTCTAGCTAGATTTATATATAAACTAGAAAAACAGAAAGTAAAAGATCATAATAATATCACATTGAATATTTCCATTCATTCACATCATTTCTGTAAGCTTGAGGTTACAAATATGTACCTGAAATTTGCCACAATGAAGAAGGATCAGTCAGTAGCAACAAATAGCAAACAACAGCAAATATGGCAGAACAGATCCCAGCAAACAACCACGGCCCAACAACAATGAATCAATATCAAGTTTGATACCCAGGACAGTTTAAAAAACCAAACAGCCTTGAAGCAAGCAGGCAACAGGATTGAATTCTAGCACGAAACTGGAAATATAGTGAAAAGGATCGATGGAACAGTGTAGCTTCTTCTTGCTATATTTCTTTGGTTCTAAGTTCTGTCAAAAATCTCTCCTTAAACTCCCAATTTCTATCTCTTCAAGTCCCTTTTCCTCAATGTATGAAGTCCCTTTTTTATAGATAAAAAACAGACCATTTTTTAAATTCAAAAGTGTTTCCGCTTTCCAACATGTTATTCCCTTAGCCCATGTGAACCCCTTAATCCTTTTAATCATCCTTCCCTCATTCTTTTTCTGTTTTTCTTTTAAAAGAACTCAAGGCCCCTTTAAAACTAATGCTGGCAGCCTATAATTTTTTAAGAGTATACTGGCAGCCTCTCTTCTTTATTCAATTCCCTTTAAACCCATGCTACTTCTGATTTCCAGCTAATAAAGGTACCAATCAAACAATCCCTTTTCTTTCATTTGTTAATTCAGTTGAGTATGGGTCTTCTATATTCTAATCCATTCTGCCTTACACTTTTGTAATGTGGTACCCATGTTATTTCTGTTTTATAACATTAGAAATGCTTAAACAGGGTGTTATTCAAATTACTGATCCCTATTGAGTTTCTAGTGATTCAGTTAGGGCCTTTGAAAGTCCTAAGATTTACAAGCTAATATACTCAAACAAATGGCATCAGTTTTTTTTTTCAAAAAGAAATCGGGATATGAGAGGACATGGGTAACATGTTGATTTCGAAACCTATTGAAAACCTAACAATTCTCAGGGAAGATGGCAACACATAAGCTAATATACTGCTTTAAACAAACTAGTTAAGAAATAATCAATTAGTTCACCTTATCATTAAATCAACATAACAAAATAAAAGAAGAAAAAGAAAAAGAAAAAAAATATGAAGAAGAAAAGAACAGGAAATCAAAACACAACTAACAGGATCAAACAAACATACTAAAACATACCAATAGATGATTCCAATCCAACCGCAATCAATTCGAGCAAAACATACTAGTAGTTTAGCAAAACCAATAGATAAGCTGACTAATTTTAACAAATCGACCCACAAAATCAAAACAGCGAGTCAAAACCAATTATCAAATCAAATCTATTTGACCTGACATGGAATTAATTCGACATGAAGCATATAGAATGAATTCGAGAAAAGCGAGATGAAGCACAAAGAAAAGAAGAAGAAGAGAAAAAAGAAAATTGAAACAAATACTCACCTATCGAACTTGAGCTTGAACTATTTTTCCCCGACTTAATCTCCAAAAAAATGTCACTAGCTTGTTCTTTTGTCAAGACCAAGCGAGCAACGTTATTTCGAGACCCAATCGACTCTATCTCTCCGATTACTTTCCCCAAAACGAAGCATCCGATGAATAATCTATCTTGGGGAAAACTGGTAAGGGATTTGGGAAGAGGGTGGTTTAGCATCTCTAGGGTATGAATTTGGTGGCCGGTTGTGGCGTCACCGTCGGGTTTTAGGGTAGAAGAAAGGGTGGCAGCTAGGTTTCAGGGGAGGGGATTTGGTGAAGGAGATGAAGGATGAAATGGGGCTGTATAACGAGGTTTGGGTGCTTTTGGGTTTTGGTACATCAAAAATGGGGGATAAATTGGAGCCGTTGGATGAAAGAGATCCAACGGCTGGGATCAATTCAAACAATGAAACGCGGTCGTTTGGATAGCTTGGGTGGGTCGAACTGGAATTGGGTATTGGGTCGGGCTTGGAACGGGTAGAGATGGGGTGACCTAGACCATTGGATAAAAAAAAACAGACGGTCTAGATCAAACGTATCAAAACTACGCCGTTTGGATTAAAGGGACATGATTTGGGCTGACTGTTTCGTTTGGGCTCCGGGTTTAGAGGCCCAAATCGTATTTTTTCTTAATTTTCAGCCTTTTTTGTTTTCCTTCTTTATAATCAAAACAAAATTCTAATTAATTTGTAATCATTAAAAATAAAACTACACGGATATTAATACTTAACAACAAGTAACACACAATTAACAAATAAAATAAAATCATATAATGACAACAAAAATAGAATAAAACACACCATTATTTGTGTATATATATATATATATATATATATATATATATATATATATATATATATTCGATTTTTCCATTTCGTAAAAATAAGCAATTTACTAATTAACTCAAAATTTTAAAAGTAAGTTCTAAATGCTATTACATATATTTTTTGTATTTTTATTAATTTAATCAAATAAGCATGCACACACAAATACGAATAATAAGAAAATTAACACAAAAATCCACAAATATTGCAAACAACATAATTTTTTTTTTTTTTTGAATTTGGGAGTAATTCTCATGTAGGGAAAAAATCACGTGCTCACACCGTCGATGTTAAACGGATCGGGCTACGCGTCGTAGCGGTCATGTGCATTGCATTGCATTCTTGTTTGTAAATTACCTGTGCTATTTGTGATTTGCTGTTGTTGTTAGTTCGTGGTAGGTATCGGACTGTAGTTTTAGCTTTGCTCTATGGTATTCTGTGGATTTCCTGCTTTCAACTATTTTATATGTTTTTTACTTACTGAGTACTTAGTACTCACCCCTACTCTCTGCACCTTTGTGTGCAGATTCAGGTACGCCGGTGGTTCAGCCGAGTAGTTCAGTTTTATTCAGAGTTATCCGAGAAGTAAGGGTAGCTGCTAGCGTTCGCAGGACTTGACTTCTCTTCTTATTTTAGTTTATTTATATATAAACTTTCAGACTTGAGTATTTCGTTCAGATATTCCTATTATTATCTAGAGTCTCTAAGCAAAACTGGATAATAATAGGAATATCTGAACGAAATACTCAAGCTTGTCGAACCTTGTCCTGAAGATCCAGCAAATAAGGGTCATCAAATTGTCGCTCCCTGATGTACCAAGTAGCCTAGAAATACACACTTAAGAGTTCGTGGGGCTAACTTATCTTTTCGAACAAAACACATGCTGCTTGAGACACGAGGTAGAAGGAAGAACAAAGGAGGAAACAATATATAGAATGGAACTTGATCCTGGATGGCTAAGGATGACATACAATTAATAAGTTACAAGATGTGAGAACTGCATCCCAAAAAATGCAACGCGTACAAGCTGTCTCAAAGGAGATGCTTATTTGTGACGACCCAAAGGGTCATCACTTATTTAATTAATCATTTCGAGCTTCGAGGCCTTGAAAACCTCATTCTATGTTGCCTCGATTTACGTGCACGATCCGAGCATGTAGCCGGAAAGATTTTGTGATAGAAAATATGAATTCTATGAGAAATTTGGATAAAAATAATATTAATATTGATATGGTTGACTTCGGTCAATATTTTTGGTAAACGGATCCGGACCCGAGATTTGATGGTCCCGAGAGGTCCGTAGGAAAATATGGGACTTGGACATGCGTCCGGAGTCGAATTCTGAGGCCTAGAGCCCAAGTTATGAATTTTTATGTGAAATTGTTTTTGATGCAATTATTAAAGGAAATAAATTAATTGACCTTGGTATCGGGCTCGTATTTTGGTTCCGACGCCCAGTACAAGTCTTAAATATTATATATGTGATTTCTGTAAAGTTTGGTGACATTTGGATGTCGTTTGAGATGTTTTGGACCTTGAGTCCCAAGTTTGAAAGTTTTGAAAAACTAAAGGTATGAAAATCATGCATTTGAGGCTTGATTTGATGAAAACGAAGTGATATTGGCGATATGATCGCACGAACAAGTCCATAATGTGTTTTTGAGGTTCTGTACATGTTTGGTTTGGAGCCCGGGGGGCTCGGGTAAAGATTTGATAGACCGTTGGATGAAACTCTGAATTTTTGAACTGCTGGTTTTTCACCCAGCTGTTGGCTTCGCAATTGCGAAGCTTTCTCGCAATTGCGAAGGGGGACAGGCTCGCAAATGCGAACCTTCATCGCAAATGCGAAGCCCCCTTTGGCCCAGCCTTGTTCGCAAATGCGAACAATTGTTCGCATTTGCGAAGGTCCCCAGTGCCAGCCTATGTTCGCAAATGCGAACAATGCGAACTTTCCCCAACACTGCCTTGGTTCGCAAATGCGAACCATTGTTCGCAAATGCGAACACTGCCTATACAGCATGTGTTCGCAAATGCGAACAATAGTTCGCAAATGCGAACAATAGTTCGCAAATGCGAACTGTTCGCAAATGCGAACAAATGTTCGCAAATGCGAACTTCCCAGTCTTAGCTTATTTTTCAAACTCCAGAAATTGGTCGGGGTTCGCAATTGCGAACCCATGTTCGCAAATGCGAACACAGAGACCTGAAAAACACGAATTTCGGTCATTTCTTCACATTTTACAAAACCAAAACACCCATTTGCGATTCTTCAAGGATTTCTTCTTCATCAAAACGATTGTAAGTCACTTTTTACTTAATTCTTTCAATTCCTAACATCATTAAACATGTTTTTCATAAGAAATCAAAGATTTTCATGGTAAAATTCTTGTTTTTGTTAGAAAATAGTGTTTTTCATAAATTGGGGAATTGGACCTCGAATTGAGGTCCGATTTTGAAACAAAATATATATATGAACTCGTGGGGGAATGGGTAACCGGATTTTGGTCCTAACCCCGAATTCCGACCATGTGGGCCCGGGGTTGAAATTTACTATTCATGGCAGAATGTTGTAAAAGTGGTATTTGGTATTAAGAATTAGTTTGTTGAGTAAGAATTGATGATATTAAATCAATTGTGTATAGATACGGTTGGATTGGAGCCAAATTGAAAGAAAAGACATTTCCACGGATTGGATTGTTCATAAGCATTCGAGGTAAGTGTTTGTTCTATCCTAGCTTGAGGGAATAGGATTATGTGTTATATGTTATGTGATCGAGTGCGGTGTATGGGTTGTGGTGACGAGCATCCATACACTGGCGTCTAGTATGACCGTGAGTCGTTGGAAAATGATATTTTGAGATATATTACAGGTGAATTGTTATTGTTCTCCCTTGTTGGGACTTGTTGTGAAGATAATTGTTGATTGCCCTTGATGGGATGATTTATGAATTGATGTTTCTTTCTTTGCCCTTAACTGTGATTGTTATTTGGGTGAGGAAGAGTGATAATGCACGAAGGGTGATGCCGTGCCATGTCTATTTATTTATGCACGAAGGTTAATGTCGTGCCATGTTCATTTATTGATTATGCACGAAGGATCATGTCGTGCCCTGTTATTGAACCATGTACGAAGGATCATGCCGTACTATGGATGTGAGGATGAGAGTAAAAGCACGAAGGGTGATGCCGTGCAACTGTCTGCTATTTCTTCAATTGATATTACTTGTGTTTACATTACACTTTGTTTTTCCTTGTGAAATTATTAACCGTGGTTAATTGTTGAATTCTTTAAGATATTCCTTATTGTGTTAATACTTGATTATTTCTTGTTATTTTGTGGTACACATATATATATATATATTGAATTGCGCAGGTTATGTAGGTGTCTGGTCCTAGGCTTGTCACTACTTCGCCGGGATAGGCCAGGCACTTACCAGAACATGGGGTCGGTTGTGCTGATGCTACACTTCTGTGCGTTTTTGCACAGGTCCAGGTTACGATCAGGAGCAGCAGCAGTCAGTAAATAGATTGCGTGGGAGTTGATCACATTTGAGACCGAGGTAGCTTGCAGACGTCCGCAAGCCCGGCGTCTCTTTCTTTATTTATGTTAATAGCTGTAGTCTCATTGTTCCGAGACAAACAGAATTATGTTATATTTCTTTCAGACTTTTATGTGTAGTATTCCATAGTAGTTTGTGAGTTGGTGACTCCACGTCTTGGGTAGAGGATTTTAGTATATTTCCATTTTGATAAAGTATTCCGCATTTATTTAATTAAAATTGTGTTAAAAACAGGATAGTATGAATAGAGTGGCTTGCCTAGCTACCACGAGTAGGCGCCATCACGATCCCGATGTTGGGGGAAAATCCGGGTCGTGACAAGTTGGTATCAAAGCTCTAGGTTACATAGGTCTCACCACTCACGAACAAGCTTAGTAGAGTTTGAGAGGTAGGTACGGAGACGTCCGTACTTGTCCTCCGAGTCTATTGAGTTAGGAAAAAGTCTCTCATTTGTTCTTTATTGTCGTGCGACTTGTTCCTCAATTACCGATTGAATTTCTACTGTCCTTTCGCGGATGGTAAGGACACGCACTTCTTCGTCCGCCGACCGGCGGCACCGAGCCCCGGACGGCTCCCGTGGGCGGCGGGGCCGAGGTCGTATTAGAGGCCATGGTAGGGGTAGAGCTCGGCCTCAGCAACTACCCCGGAGGTGGAGCCTCATATTGAGATCGAAGAGGAGGTTCCGGTTCCAGCAGCTCCAGGTGGGCCCAGCTCAGGTCCCGGGAGAGGCTTTGATTACCCCGGATCTCCGGGATGCTTTGGTCGGAATAGCGGGATTTATGGATAGCATTGCCGGAGCGGGTTTATTATCAGTTGCCCCAGCCACTTCTCAGGCTGGAGGAGGGGCCCAGACTCCTATTGCTCGTACTCCGGAGCCGGTAGCTCCTCAGCCTCAGGCACCAGTAATTCGGCCAGCTGTGGCCACTCAGTCAGGTACCACAGCTCATGCCGGCGATGGAGCGGCCATGACTTCTCTGATTCGTTATGGAGGCTTGATCGGTTCTCCAAGCTATTTACCACTACATTCGGTGGAGCCGCATCAGAGGATCCTCAGGACTTTTTATTCAGTTGTCATGAGATTCTCAAGACTATGGGGATCGTGGAGACAAACGGAGTTGATTTTTGTACTTTCAGACTTGCAGGATCCGCCAAGACTTGGTGGAGAGATTATTGCCCTGACTCGACCAGCAGGGTCCCCAGCTTTATCATGGGACCAGCTTGCGGAACTATTTATGGAGAAGTTTCTCCCTGCTACTCAGAGGGATGTACTTCGGAGGCAGTTTGAGCGCCTCCATCAGGGCACTATGACAGTTACACGGTATGAGACGAGATTTATCGACTTGGCTCGTCATGCAGTGGTGATACTTCCCACGGAGCGGGAGAGGGTCCGCAGATTTATAGATGGGCTCAATCAGCCGATTAGACTCCAGATGGCTATGGGTGTGGGAAGTGACATATCATTTCAGGAGGCGGCCAATGCAGCACGCAGAGTTGAGATGGCTCTTGCTAGGGGAGGCGGTTATTCTTCAGATAAGAGGCCTCGTCATTCAGGCAGGTTTGGTGGTCCTTCCTCTGGTGGCAGAGAATCTTTTGATAGAGGCCAGTCTTCCAGGCCTTTTCATTCCGCCCTTCAGGCTTCTCAGGGTGGACCAGGTGATCGCAGTTCTCGTGGGCATCATTCCGACCAGCTTCCTATTAATGCTCAGCCTCTTCAGAGTGTTCGTGGAGGCCATTCAGGTCGTCAGGGCCAGCAGCCCTATCAGTCTAAGAGTTGCTACGGTTGTGGCGACCCAGGTCATTTTATCAGGAATTGCCCTATAGCAGCGGGCAACTCTCGGCAGCGAGGTCCTCGTCCTATGATTCAGGCCCCAGCTGACCCTCGGCCTGCCCAGCCGGCCGGAGGCGGGGGTAGAGATTTTAGAGGTGGAGGTCGAGACCGTAGAGGTAGAGACCGTCCGGCCAGAGGTAGAGGTCAGCCAGTTGATGGTCGTCCTAGAGACGCAGCTCAGAGGGGAGGTGCGGATCCCCGATTCTATGCTTTACCAGCCAGGCCAGAGGCAGAGGCATCAGATGCTGTGATTACGGGTACTATTCTTGTGTGTGACAGAGGTGCTTCAGTATTATTTGACCCTGGATCTACCTATTCCTATGTGTCTTCCTACTTCGCACCGTATTTGGTTGTGCCCAGCTATGCTCTGGATATTCCGGTTTATGTGGCTACACCAGTGGGTGACTCCATTGTAGTCGATCGGGTGCATCGTTCGTGCGTAGTTATATTTGGGGGTCTTGAGACCCGTGTTGATCTGTTGCTCTTGGATATGGTAGATTTTGATGTCATATTGAGAATGGACTGGTTGTCCCCATACCATGCTATTCTTGATTGTCATGCTAAGACTGTCACCTTAGCCTTGCCAGAATCACCCCGATTAGAGTGGAAGGGTACCTCAGGCCACTCCGTTCGCACTGTTATTTCCTATGTTAAGGCTCGACGCATGGTCGAGAAGGGGTGTCTAGCTTATTTGGCTTATGTTCGTAATTCCAGCGCGGAAGTTCCTTCTATTGATTCAGTTCCTATTGTACGGGAGTTCCCCAAGGTTTTCCCTTCAGACCTGCCGGGCATGCCACCCGATAGGGATATTGATTTCTGTATTGATCTGGCACCGGGCACTCAGCCCATCTCTATTCCACCCTATCGTATGGCCCCGCCGGAACTAAAAGAATTGAAAGATAAGTTGCAGGACCTTCTTGAGAAGGGCTTTATCAGGCCCAGTGTTTCCCCCTGGGGAGCATCTGTGTTATTTGTAAAGAAGAAGGATGGCTCGATGCGGATGTGTATTGATTACCGGCAGTTAAACAAGGTGACTATCAAAAATAATATCCACTGCCGAGGATTGATGATTTGTTTGACCAGCTCCAGGGAGCGAGGGTATTCTCTAAGATAGACTTGAGGTCGGGCTACCATCAGCTGAAGATCAGGGCGGCTGACATTCCTAAGATAGCCTTTCGCTCTAGATATGGGCATTATGAGTTTTTGGTCATGTCCTTCGGGCTGACCAATGCCCCAGCAGCATTCATGGAGTTGATGAATCGGGTATTCGGGCCTTACTTAGATCTGTTCGTGATAGTATTCATAGATGACATCCTGGTATACTCCCGCAGCCAGGAAGAGCACGAGCAACACCTCAAAGTGGTTCTTCAGACTCTGAAAGATAATCAGCTATATGCCAAATTTTCGAAATGTGAGTTTTGGTTGAGTTCGGTGGCATTTTTGGGTCACATTGTATCAGTGGAAGGTATTCAGGTGGACCCAAAGAAGATTGAGGCAGTCCAGAATTGGCCTCGACCAGCTTCAGTGACTGAGATCCGGAGTTTCTTGGGGTTAGCAGGTTACTACCGTCAATTTGTAGAGGGGTTTTCTTCTATTGCAGCCCCGATGAACAGGTTGACCCAGAAGGGTGCCCAGTTCCAGTGGTCAGATGAGTGTGAGGCGAGCTTTCATAAGCTCAAGACAGCCTTGACTACAGCACCAGTGCTGATACTACCGACGGGTGCAGGGCCTTATACAGTTTACTGTGATGCGTCCCGTACAGGACTTGGAGAGGTATTGATGCAGCATGGTAATGTTATTTCTTATGCTTCGAGACAGCTAAAAATACATGAGAATAATTATCCAGTTCATGATCTTCAGTTGGCAGCAATGGTTCATGCCTTAAAGATCCGGAGGCATTATCTATATGGTGTGACATGTGAGGTGTACATTGATCACAAAAGCCTACAGTACTTGTTCAAGCAAACGGAGTGGAATCTACGACAGCGGAGATGGTTAGAGTTGCTAAAAGACTATGATGTTACTATATTATATCACCCAGGTAAGGCCAATGTGGTGGCCGATGCATTGAGTAGAAAGTATGCCAGCATGGGTAGTCTTGCGTATATTCCGGTCAATCAGAGACCATTAGCTTTAGATGTCCGGGCCTTAGCCAACCGGTTCGTGAGACTAGACATTTCTGAGCCTAGCAGAGTGTTAGCCTGCACGGTCGCTCGTTCTTCCTTATTAGAGCGTATCCGTGCGAGGCAATTTGATGATCCTCATTTACGTGAGTTGAGAGATACGGTACAGCGGGGAGGTGCCACACAGGTAAACCTAGATGATGATGGGGTATTGAAATTGCGGGGTCGAGTTTGTGTGCCCAATGTCGAAGGGATTCGAGAGTTGATCTTAGCATAGGCCCACAGTTCGCGGTATTCTATTCACCCGGGCGCCGCAAAGATGTATCGGGACTTACGGCAGCACTATTTGGTGGCGTAGAATGAAGAAAGATATCATTGCGTATGTCGCTCGGTGTCTAAATTGTCGGCAGGTGAAATATGAGCACCGGAGACCTGGTGGTGTATTCCGGAGGATTGAAATTCCCGAGTGGAAATGGGAGCGGATCACTATGGACTTCGTTACTTGGACTTCCTTTGACTCGGAGGAAATTTGATGCTATTTGGGTCATTGTTGATAGGTCTGACCAAGTCAGCACACTTTATTCCGATATCTGTCTCCTACTCGTCGGAGAGGTTAGCGGAGGTTTACATTAGGAAGATTGTTCGTCTCCATGGAGTGCCGGTATCTATTATCTCCGATCGGGGAACGCGGTTTACCTCGCGATTCCGGAGAGCGGTCCGGCGGGAGTTAGGCACTCGGGTTCGGTTGAGTACGGCATTTCATCCTCGGACGGATGGCCGGTCCGAGAGGACTATTCGGATTCTCGAGGACATGCTTCGAGCCTGTGCTATTGATTTCGGAGGCTCGTGGGATCGGTTTCTACCATTAGCAGAGTTCGCCTACAATAACGGCTACCAATCTAGCATCCGGATGGCTCCGTATGAGGCGTTGTATGGTAGGCGATGTCGATCACCGGTTGGATGGTTTGAACCGGGAGAGGCTCGGTTGTTGGGTACAGACTTAGTTCAGGAGGCCTTAGATAAGGTCAAGACTATTCAGGAGAGATTGCGTTCAGCTCAGTCTAGGCAAAAGACTTATGCGGATCGTAAGGTTCGAGATGTAGATTTCATGGTTGGTGAACGAGTATTGCTCCGAGTGTCGCCTATGAAGGGCGTGATGAGGTTTGGGAAGAAGGGCAAGCTCGGCCCTAGGTATATTGGCCCATTTGAGATTCTAGACAGAGTGGGAGGGGTGGCTTACGGATTAGCTTTGCCGCCTAGCTTATCAGCCGTGCATCCAGTTTTTCATATATCTATGCTTCACAGAGCTATATTGAGATGAGACACGCGTTCTATGACGGGCGTGGTGACATTGTAATTGGCGGTTCGGACTTAGTCCTTCCTGACTAATAGTATAGTGTGTGTTATGACTGATAATAAGTTTATAACTGTGCAATTGGGCTGATAGCCATGTTTGGGGCCTTGTGCCGATCTGTAGAGCATTAGGGAACCTATAGAGCTAGGTGACCCTTATATCGTGTTGGAAACATACACTCAGCCTGTGACGACCCAAAGGGTCATCACTTATTTAATTAATCATTTCGAGCTTCCGAGGCCTTGAAAACCTCATTCTATGTTGCCTCGATTTACGTGCACGATCCGAGCATGTAGCCGGAAAGATTTTGTGATAGAAAATATGAATTCTATGAGAAATTTGGATAAAAATGATATTAATATTGATATGGTTGACTTCGGTCAACATTTTTGGTAAACGGATCCGGACCCGAGATTTGATGGTCCCGAGAGGTCCGTAGGAAAATATGGGACTTGGACATGCGTCCGGAGTCGAATTCTGAGGCCTAGAGCCCAAGTTATGAATTTTTATGTGAAATTGTTTTTGATGCAATTATTAAAGGAAATAAATTAATTGACCTTGGTATCGGGCTCGTATTTTGGTTCCGACGCCCGGTACAAGTCTTAAATATTATATATGTGATTTCTGTAAAGTTTGGTGACATTTGGATGTCGTTTGAGATGTTTTGGACCTTGAGTCCCAAGTTTGAAAGTTTTGAAAAACTAAAGGTATGAAAATCATGCATTTGAGGCTTGATTTGATGAAAACGAAGTGATATTGGCGATATGATCGCACGAACAAGTCCATAATGTGTTTTTGAGGTTGTGTACATCTTTGGTTTGGAGCCCGGGGGGCTCGGGTAAAGATTTGATAGACCGTTGGATGAAACTCTGAATTTTTGAACTGCTGGTTTTTCACCCAGCTGTTGGCTTCGCAATTGCGAAGGGGGACAGGCTCGCAAATGTGAACCTTCATCGCAAATGCGAAGCCCCCTTTGGCCCAGCCTTGTTCGCAAATGCGAACAATTGTTCGCATTTGCGAAGGTCCCCAGTGCCAGCCTATGTTCGCAAATGCGAACAAAAGTTCGCAAATGCGAACAATGCGAACTTTCCCCAACACTGCCTTGGTTCGCAAATGCGAACCATTGTTCGCAAATGCGAACACTGCCTATACAACATGTGTTCGCAAATGCGAACAATAGTTCGCAAATGCGAACTGTTCGCAAATGCGAACAAATGTTCGCAAATGCGAACTTCCCAGTCTTAGCTTATTTTTCAAACTCCAGAAATTGGTCGGGGTTCGCAATTGCGAACCCATGTTCGCAAATGCGAACACAGAGACCTGAAAAACACGAATTTCAGTCATTTCTTCACATTTTACAAAACCAAAACACCCATTTGCGATTCTTCAAGGATTTCTTCTTCATCAAAACGATTGTAAGTCACTTTTTACTTACTTCTTTCAATTCCTAACATCATTAAACATGTTTTTCATAAGAAATCAAAGATTTTCATGGTAAAATTCTTGTTTTTGTTAGAAAATAGGGTTTTTCATAAATTGGGGAATTGGACCTCGAATTGAGGTCCGATTTTGAAACAAAATATATATATGAACTCGTGGGGGAATGGGTAACCGGATTTTGGTCCTAACCCCGAATTCCGACCATGTGGGCCCGGGGTTGAAATTTACTATTCATGGCAGAGTGTTGTAAAAGTGGTATTGGTATTAAGAATTAGTTTGTTGAGTAAGAATTGATGATATTAAATCAATTGTGTATAGATACGGTTGGATTGGAGCCAAATTGAAAGAAAAGACATTTCCACGGATTGGATTGTTCATAAGCATTCGAGGTAAGTGTTTGTTGTATCCTAGCTTGAGGGAATAGGATTATGTGTTATGTGTTATGTGATCGAGTGCGGTGTATGGGCTGTGGTGACGAGCATCCATACACTGGCGTCTAGTATGACCCTGAGTCGTTGGAAAATGATATTTTGAGATATATTACAGGTGAATTGTTATTGTTCTCCCTTGTTGGGACTTGTTGTGAAGATAATTGTTGATTGCCCTTGATGGGACGATTTATGAATTGTTGTTTCTTTCTTTGCCCTTAACTGTGATTTTTATTTGGGTGAGGAAGAGTGATAATGCACGAAGGGTGATGCCGTGCCATGTCTATTTATTTATGCACGAAGGTTAATGCCGTGCCATGTTTATTTATTGATTATGCACGAAGGATCATGCGCCGTGCCCTGTTATTGAACCATGTACGAAGGATCATGCCGTACTATGGATGTGAGGATGAGAGTAAAAGCACGAAGGGTGATGCCGTGCAACTGTTTTGCTATTTCTTCAATTGATATTACTTGTGTTTACATTACACTTTGTTTTTCCTTGTGAAATTATTAACTGTGGTTAATTGTTGAATTCTTTAAGATATTCCTTATTGTGTTAATACTTGATTATTTCTTGTTATTTTGTGGTACACATATATATATATATTGAATTGCACAGGTTATGTGGGTGTCTGGTCCTAGGCTTGTCACTACTTCGCCGGGATAGGCCAGGCACTTACCAGCACATGGGGTCGGTTGTGCTGATGCTACACTTCTGTGCGTTTTTGCACAGGTCCAGGTTACGATCAGGAGCAGCAGCAGCAGTAAATAGATTGCGTGGGAGTTGATCATATTTGAGACCGAGGTAGCTTGCAGACGTCCGCAAGCCCGGCGTCTCTTTCTTTATTTATGTTAATAGCTGTAGTCTCATTGTTCCGAGACAAACAGAATTATGTTATATTTCTTTCAGACTTTTATGTGTAGTATTCCATAGTAGTTTGTGAGTTGGTGACTCCACGTCTTGGGTAGAGGATTTCAGTATGATTTTCACCGTGTGATTTGTTATTCCGCATTTATTTAATAAAAATTTTGTTAAAAACAGGATAGTATGAATACAGTGGCTTGCCTAGCTACCACGAGTAGGCGCCATCACGATCCCGATGTTGGGGGAAAATCCGGGTCGTGACATTATTCTTCCTTTCCGATACCCAGTTTGGCTAAGATGTGTATGGATAAGAATGTTTGATGAATGATCCTATGGGAGTTCATTAACTATTGAAATAGAGGAGACAAATAGAAACCCCAAATTGATTTTGGATTTCAGTGTAGAAGTTCCGGAAAATAGAGAACAACTTAGATCGATTTTTCATCAAGAATATCCAAGTGCACCTGGAATAATCATTAATGAAACGGATAAAGGAGCGGAATCCCAAGGTAGAACTGACTCGACTAGAACCCTTAATATCTGAATGCATTAAAGTGAAATGAGACTCTGGTATAAAAGGAGGGGAGATGTGGGTTCATGTGATTTCGCAAGGATATGGTAATAAAGTCCATTTGATTCTGACCCAATATCAATGATCTGCCCCATACTGTATTCCGGTATAAAAACAAGGTCATTAAGAAATAAAACAAAGCATTTAGTTGATTTGGCTAAGCGACTAACGACTATGAGACTAAAAGGACTATCGGGAACATAAAAAACTGAATTCAAAGGCTAGGAAGGAAGTGAACTTGCTTGACTTATTCCAGTTGTCATGGTTTGAGACTCATTGGCTATAGTGACCATTGGAAGTGATTGGACTACATACTCCTATTCCAATATGGGACTATTCATATTATATACATAACTAACTAACAAGATGCATTGATCAAAGATTCTGTTTGAATTTTCTTCTAGAAAATCGGCTTCTTTGTATTTTAATATGTTTTTACATCCTATTAGAATGATTACTTGTACAATGAGTCATATGACTAACTAAGGAAAGAAAATAACTACCCCTTTGGAGAATGGCCAAAAATACTCATATTATTTGGTAAATGGTTTACTTTTACCATCCGTCCACCTTTTGGTCAAAAATTACATACAACGTTAGCTTTTTGTTCCAAAATTACCCCACTAACAGAATTCTGTGTGATCCTTTTTTAATATGATGGAAGCATTTCATTGGGATACGTGGCACTCCGGTCCAGATCTTTCTCTACCCGCACGCCCCAATTTTTTGGATTGCCAAACTATAAAAAAAATCCTATATCCCCCATCCATAGCCCCTCATTTCAGTCCTCTTCTTCATCAAATTAGGGCAGTTTCAGTTATTTTCCTCTTCAAATTTTTTCCTCCTTTCAGTCTGCAAACAATTGGAGTAAGCAGCGGAATGAAATTTTTCGAAGCCATCGTTGGGATGAACGCTTCGATGATGTATCCAAGAGGAGCTTCGTATTGAATATGGTTAATATTATTATTGCTACTACTGGAAGAAGATTTCTTCTTTCCACCTTTGATCTCCATTACAACATCAATATTTTGTATAACAAATATACAAAATTCACCAATAGTAGATTCTGTATTACATCAAATTCAAATTTTTATAGTAGATACCTATACAATGAACAAACGAACAAGAACAAGCGTGTCTACATTGGATTGACAGATAAAATTTGAAACTGAAAAGGGAAAATAATTCAAGAACTCAAATCAAAGAATGCTTAAGAGATTTTTATATGGAATAGGCAAAAATTAAATAAAAAAGAAATAATACGTTGATATTAGTACGGTGAAATTCTTGATTTTATCCCAAATATCATTACAAAAAGAACATGCAAATACCGAATGAATAAAAATGAAGAGAAATTCTTTCCTCTTCAAAATTTTCCTTTCAGTTCGTGAAAATTGAAACCGCCCCAATCTTCTATCTATATATAATTAAAGGGTTAAGGTCCAAATATACCCATGTACTTTGCGAAAATGGTCAATTATATCCCTCGTTACAAGTTTGGCTTATATCCAACCTTGCCGTTACATTATTGACCCGGATAACCCCTAAACTTTAAACTGAGCAAAATACCCCCTGAACTTTACGATAAAGTCTATATATAACCCTCATTTTTTTAACAAAATATTTTTGTAAAAACTAGATATTTTGTTAATTTTTTTTTCTGTTTTTACAACAAAACTTTAAAAACACTGAAAAACGAAGAAAAAATATTTTTCAAAAGAGAAAAATAATTTGTTGAAATATTTTATTTAGTTTTTAAAAAACAAAAATATTTTGTTAAAAACTGAAAATATTCTAATTCCTCGGTTTTTATATTTTTTTCCAATTTTTACAAAAAAAATAATTTTTGCAATTTGTTTAAAGTTTCACAAAAAGAAATGTCATTTTCTTTTGGAAATGTTCTAATTTCTTTTTGTAAAACTTAAAAAAAAATTTACAAAAATGACAGTCCTTATCTTCCACATCTAATATGTAGTGCTAGCGTGTCCAGCATCATGCCTCAGCTCCATTGCCATAAGTTGTGGTCTCTCTCCTGGATTGATTTATCTTCTTTCTCCATTATCCTACCTTTTCCTTGCTACTCTCCTTTTGTAAACAAGGAAAATTTCTGGATGATTTCGGTCATGGTTTATTTTGTTGTCATAACACCACAAATTACTGACTAAGCTAACCCCATTGGTGGAATTCATCTTTTGCTGAATGGACACGGTGCTCAATTTTTAAGGAAAAAGCTGGTGCTGGTTCGGCAACTCTCTCTATGGTTAGCGCAACTTTGCACTCTTTATTTCATTTTCCCTTGTAAATTTTTGCAATTTTTTTTTTAAGTTTTACAACTAGAAATTAGAACATTTCCAAAAGAAAAGGACATTTCTTTTTGTAAAACTTTAAACAAATTGCAAAAATTATTTTTTTTTGTAAAAACTCGAAAAAAATATAAAAACCGAGGAATTAGAATATTTTCAGCTTTTAACAAAATATTTTTATTTTTTAAAAACTGAATAAAATATTTCAACAAATTATTTTTCGCTTTTGAAAAATATTTTTTCTTCGTTTTTCAGTGTTTTTAAAGTTTTGTTGTAAAAACAGAAAAAAAAATTAACAAAATATCTAGTTTTTACAAAAATATTTTGTTAAAAAAATGAGGGTTATATATAGACTTTATCGTAAAGTT
The DNA here is from genome assembly GCA_032618575.1 of Nicotiana noctiflora. Classification (NCBI taxonomy): domain Eukaryota; kingdom Viridiplantae; phylum Streptophyta; class Magnoliopsida; order Solanales; family Solanaceae; genus Nicotiana; species Nicotiana noctiflora. Next base: position 71,768 of record JASVEL010001202.1, read on the forward strand.
CAGGGGGTATTTTGCTCCGTTTAAAGTTTAGGGGGGTATCCGGACCAATAATGTAACGGCAAGGTTGAATATGAGCCAAACTTGTAACGAGGGGTATAATTGACCATTTTCGCAAAGTACAGGGGTATATTTGGACCTTTTCCCTATTATTAATAGGAGAGAAAAAATTCCTCTTAGTAAGCTACGTGGTAGCTTCAGAAAAAGCCACGTGGCATAGTTAATTATTAAATTAATTATTTAGTTAATAATTCATTATTGGTTATTCTTTTTGAATTTAAATCTATATCTATATCTATATATTATTAAAAGCAAAGGAAAAAGCCCTCTCATTAAGCCACGTGGCTGCATCAGAAAAAGCCACGTGGCATAGTTAGTTATTAAATTAGTTATTTAGTTAATAATTAATTGTTGGTTATTCTTTTTAAATTTAAATCTTTATCTATATATTATTAAAAGGAGAGGAAAAAATCCCTCTCCTTAAGTCAAGTGGTAGCTTCAGAAAAAGCCACGTGGGAAAGTTAGTTATTAAATTAGTTATTAGTTATTTATTTTGAATTTAAATATATCTAAAAAATAAAATAAAAATAAAAAACTTCCATATATATATATATATATATATATATATATATATATATATATATATATATATATATATATATATATATATATATATATATATATATATATATATATATATATATATATATATATATATATATATATATATGGTTAAATATATATATTTATAAATTGGTTACTTTAATTACATTAATAAATATAGATGTCTTATAATTAATTAACTATAATAAAAAACTATATAAAAATGAATATAAATATATAATAAAATAACTACCCATTCAAATTGGGTGAGAATAGTTTCAAGTTGAAGTTTTTAAATTATTTTAAAATAAAAAAGCAAAAAACATATTCTATAAAAATAGAAAAAGGAGAAGAAAAACTACCCATTCAAATCGGGGATTATTTTCAAGTTGGAGTTTTAAAATAAAAATAGTTATCTTATATTTAACTATAATAAAAAAAATATATATATATATATATATATATATATATATATATATAAGTACACGTTCAAATTAGGTGGGAGTAGTTTCAAGTTGTAGTTTTTAAATTTTAAAATAAAAAAAAAACAAAAAAAGAGAGAAGAAAAACTACTCATTCAAATAGGGGAGTAGTTTCAAATTAGAGTTTTAAAATAATTTTACAAAATTAAAAAAATAGTAAATTACCAAATCAAATTGGTGAGTAGTTTTAAGTTGGAGTTTTAAAATTATTTAAAAAATACAAAAATAAAGAAATAAAAAAAACTTCATAGAAATTTTTTAAATAACGTAATATATATGCTAATGAAACTTTCTATTAACAATGTAATAGTATTAAATATTGGAAAATATAAACAAAAAAAATACATAACAAAAATATTGCGCTCCCTGTATAAGTCCCATTATTTTGATATAGATTTTATTCATTAAAATTTAGGTAATATTATTAAGAACAACAAAATAAACTTTAAAATAAAAAAAATTCAATAGTAATAAATTATATATCTTCTCATATATTACAAAAAGAAAGCGAATATTAAATATTATTTAATATAATAAAGAAAAGCAGAACAAAAAAGTTATATTTAATATAATAAAGAAAAACATAACAAAAAAGTTATTCACTGACTACATAAGTACCTTTGATTTAATAGAGATTTCATTATTGAGTATATCGTATTGACAAACAAGATGGCAATTGCATTTTATTAAAGCAATACGATCTAATAGGATCAAACAAGTCTGATCATAATTTAATTAAATTAATTTTTTTAATATTAACCGCGCATTGCGCGGGTACGACTACTAGTATTATTAAAAGCCAAGGATATTGGCATCTCATTAAGCCACATGGTATTTTTAGAAAAAGCCACGTGGCATAGTTAGTTACTAAATTAGTTATTTAGTTAATAATTAATTATTGGTTATTCTTTTTAAATTTAAATATATCTAAAAAACTAAAATAAAAAACTACCATATATATATATATATATATATATATATATATATATATATATATATATATAAAAAACTAATATATATATATATATATATGTTACTTTAATTACATTAATAAATATAGATATCTTATAGTAATTAACTATAATAAAAAACTATATAAAAATATATCTATATCTATCTATATATTATTAAAAGGAGAGAAAAAATCCCTCTCATTAAGCCACGTGGCAGCTCCAAAAAAAGTCACGTGGCATAATTAGTTAATAATTAATTATTGGTTATTCTTTTTGAATTTAAATATATCTAAAAACAAAAATAAAAAACTACCATATATATTGTTTACTTTAATTACCTTAATAAATATAGATATCTTATAATTAATTAATTATAATAAAAAACTATATAAAAGTGAAAATGCAATAATATATCTATATCTATATATTATTAAATGGAGAGAAAAATTCCTCTCATTAAGCCATGTGGCAGCTTCAGAAAAAGCCACGTGGCATAATTAGTTATTAAATTAGTTAATTAGTTAATAATTAATTATTGGTTATTCTTTTGAATTTAAATATATCTAAAAACAAAAATAAAAAACAACCATGTAATAAATATAGATATCTTATAATTAATTAACTATAATAAAAAACTATATAAAAATGAAAATATAAAAATATAAAAAAAATAACTACCCATTCAAATTGGGTGAGAGTAGTCCAAGTTGAAGTTTTTAAATTATTTTAAAATAAAAAAGCAAAGAAAATCTATAAAAAACAAAAACAAAAAGGGAAGAAAAACTACCCATTTAAATCGGGGAGTAGTTTCAAGTTGGAGTTTTAAAATAAAAATAGATATCTTATATTTAACTATATTAAATATATATATATATATATATATATATATATATATATATATATATATATATATATATATATATATATATATATATATATATATATATATATATATATATATTAAAAAATAACTACTCATTCAAATTGGGTGGCAGTAGTTTCAAGTTGTAGTTTTTAAATTATTTTAAAATAAAAAAGCAAAAAAAGAAGTCTATAACAAACGAAAAAAAGAGAAGAAAATCTATATATTATTAAAAGGAGAGAAAAAAACCCTCTCCTTAAGTCAAGTGACGGCTTCAGAAAAAGCCACATGGCATAGTTAGTTATTAAATAGTTATTTATTTAATAATTATTTATTGGTTATATATATATATATATATATATATATATATATATATATATATATATATATATATTGGTTACTTTAATTATATTAATAAATATAGATATCTTATAATTAATTAACTATAATAAAAAACTATATAAAATATGAAATATAAATATATAATAAATAACTACCCATTCAAATTTGGTGAGAGTAGTTTCAAGTTGGAGTTTTAAAATTATTTTAAAATAAAAAAGCAAAAAAATCTATAAAAAACGAAACAAATAGAAGAAAAACTACCCATTCAAATAGGGGAGTAGTTTCAAGTTGGAGTTTTAAAATATCTGTATCTATATATTATTAAAAGGAGAGGATAAAGCCTTCTCCTTAAGCCAAGTGGCAGCATAAAAAAAAGCCACGTGGCATAATTAGTTACTAAGTAGTTTTTAAGTTAATAATTAGTTATTAGTTATTATATTTGAATTTAAATATCTATACAAATAAAAAAAATAAAAGAAAAAAACTACCACACACACAGAAACACTATATATATATGGTTACTTTATTTTAATTAATAAATATAGATATCTCATAATTAGTTATAATAAAAAATTCAAAAATATAAATATATAAAAAATAACTACACATTCAAAATGGGTGGGAGTAGTTTCAAGTTAGAATGTTAAAATTATTTTAAAATAGAAAAAATAGAAAAAAATTTAACTTTAACTATAATAATAAAAACGAAAGAAGAAGAAGAAAAACTACCCATTCAAATCGGTGAGTAGTTTCAAGTTGGAGTTTTAAAATGAAAAAATGAAATTTAAAAAATAATAATTACCTTTTTAGATTGGGGAATAGTTTCAAGTTGGAGTTTATAATTGTTTTAAAATAAAAAAATAAAAATAAAGCAATAAAAAAAATTTGATTCAAATAGTGGAGTAGTTTCTTTCTAATATTCTATATCTTATATTCTATATAACTTCTATATCTATATATTATTAAAAGGAGAGTATAAAGCTCTCTCCTTATGCCAAGTGGTAGTCTAGAAAAATACCTTATGAAATAATTAGTCAATAAGAAAGAAATTATCTATTAAAAATTAACAAAAAAATTAACTACCTAAATTAACTACTAAAACGTGGGGGAGAGTTGATTTAGGTTAGTTAATTTCTTTATTTCATTTTTTAAAATTATTTTCTTTTTTATTTTATAAAATAAAAAGTATATCTATTCATTAAAATGGAGAAAAATATAATAAAATTAAAAATAAAAATAAATATTTTCAATAGTAATAAAATATATATCTCTTATTATATTATAAAAAAATAGCATACAAATTAGTTAATAACAAAGCCATATGACATTTAGTTAATAACAAAAAATTATTTAATAAAAATTTACAAAGAAATTAACTACTAAAATATCGGTGAGGTTGGGTATATCGTATTGACAAATAAAATTTAGTAAAGCAATACAATCTAATAATATCAAACAAGAATAATTATAACTTAATTTTTTCTTTTTAATATTCACCGCGCATCGCGCGGGTACGATTACTAGTTTGTTGAAAAATGAGGGGCTACGGATGAGAATATAGGGTGTTCCAAAAAAAAGATGGGGGTGTGGGGGGGTGTGGAAATGGTTCTGAACCGGGTGCCACATGTTCCAATGAAATGCTGTCAGAACATAAAACAAAGGACCGCACATAATTCTATTAGTCATGTGGTAGTTGTTGCAGTTGCCTAAAAAGTTGCAATGTTGTTGCAGTCAATAAAATCAGGAGCTTAGTTAGGCCGCAGAAGTTGAGGAATACACATCATATTGTGTTGACTCTCTTGCAGATATTTAGGATTCTGTTTTTCTTTTTGAAAGTTTGTTAGCTATCTTCAAGTTCTATTCCTCCTTTTTAGTTAGCAGTAGAGTTGTTTATGACTCCCTCCGTTTCAATTTATGTGAACCTATTTGACTGGGCACGGAGTTTAAGAAAAGAGAGAAGACTTTTGATCTTTGTGGTGTAAAATGATACACCTTTATTTTGTGTGGCTATAAATCATTGCATAAAGGTAAATTGTTTCTAAATAAGGAAAGAGGTCATTCTTTTTGGCACGGACTAAAAAGGAAATAAATTCAAATAAATTGAAACGGAAGGAGTATATCTTTAGCAGTATTTATTGATAATCAGTTACGGACTTTGTGTATTTAAGCAAGCTTTCATGATCAATAAAAATATAAATTTTTCAAGTCACTTTACTGCTCTTTGCTGTCAAAAGCATTAATAGTCGCATCAGAGCTTTTTTTTTTGTTCTTAAGCGACTTGTGAGAGTCGAGGGTCGATTGGAAACAGCCTCTTTGGGTAGGAATAAGGCTTGTCTACATATTATTCTCTCCAAACCCCACCTTGTGGGACTATACTGGGTAGTTGTTGTTTTTGTTGTTGTTGTAAGGGACTTGTGAGAGTGTGAGTTATCAACTGAGTGAAAACCCAAACACAAAATCAGACCATCCATAAAATCGCCTTAAAGAATTATGGAAGTTGAGAGTGTTTTTTCATCAATTGCTCCACCAGTTTTCGATGGAGAAAACTATCATGTTTGGGCTGTCAGGATGGAAGCCTACATGGATGCATGAGATCTCTGGGAGGCGGTAGAGGAGGATTATGAAGTTTCTCCTTTACCAGGCAATCCTACCATGACTCAGATCAAAACTCACAAAGACTCAAAGAGAAGAAGACCAGGAAGTCGAAGGCGAAGGCGTGTCTCTATGCTGCAGTATCTCCTACTATTTTTTCCAGAATCATGACTCTTAGTTCGGCTAAGGCAATCTGGGACTTCCTGAAAAAAGAATATTATGGAGATGAAAGAATTCGAGGCATGAAGGTCTTAAACCTAGTGATGCAATTTGAAATGCAATAAATGAAGGAATCTGAGTACTCAGATAGGCTTATCAATCTGGCAAATAAGGCAAAGTTACTTGGCGCCGAACTTTCTGACAAAAGAATTGTGCAGAAACTTCTTGTTACTTTACCTGAGAAGTTTGACGCAACAATTGCTTCGCTGGAAAATACAAAAGATCTATCAAACATTAGTTTGGCGGAACTTTTAAACTTTTTGCAAGCACCGGAACAAAGAAGATTGATGAGGAACGAGGGAGCGGCTGAAGGAGCTCTGCAAAGGTGGAAAATATCCACCTTGCCAGCATTGCGGGAAGAGAAACCATCCACACTTCAAATGTTGGAGGAAACCTGATATGACATGCAGAAAGTGTCAAAAACGCATGCTGAGATTATTTGCAAAGAAAAAGGACCATAACATTCAAATGAAGCACAAATTACAGAACAACAACAAGAAGAGCAATTGTTTGTGGCGACATGTTTTGCAAGCAAAAGTTGGTTAATTGACAGTGGTTGTACAAATCAGATGACTCATGATGAGGAAATTTTCAAAGTGTTAGACAAATCTGTAACCTCTAAAGTCAAAATTGGTAATGGTGATTATCTTCCTGCCAAAGGGAAAGGCACAGTAGCTGTTGAAAGTTACTAAGGTACAAAGTTAATTACGGATGTGCTCTTTATTCCTGAAATTGATCAAAATTTGTTGAGCGTAGGGGAATTTTTGGAGAATGGTTTCAAGCTTATTTTTGAGGACAGGATGTGTGTGATCTTTGATTCAAAGGGTCAAGAAGTCTATCGAGTTAAAATGAGAGGAAGAAGTTTTTCCTTTGATCCAATGGAGGAAAATTTGGCTGCCTATCCAAGCCATGTGATAACTGCAGATGTATGGCACAAGAGACTCGGGCATTTCCATCAGAGGGCACTCTTTTACATGTCAAAGAAAGAAATAGTTCAGGGACTACCACCTATGGAGGAGGAACTCGCAAGCTGCAGCACCTGTCAATTGGGAAAGCAAAGGAGGATGCCTTTTCCCGAGGCAACCTGGAAAGCATCAGTGAAACTTCAATTAGCCCATACCGATTTATGTGGACCACATAAGACAGCTTCTCTCAAAGGAAGTAAATATTTCATAGCATTCATTGATGATATGACAAGAATGTGTTGGATTTATTTTGTCAGGTTTAAATCTGAAGTACCTGAGTGTTTTGGAAATTCAAAGCTTTGGTAGAAAATCAAAGTGGTTGAAGGATACAAAAGCTGAGATCAGATAATGGTACTGAGTACACATCAGATCAATTTGAAAAGTTCTGTGAAAATGCAGGAATTGAGCATCAACTCACTGCCCCATATACTCCACAACAGAATGGGGTTAGTGAAAAGAAGAATAGGACGATAATGGAGATCGAGGTGCTTGTTACATGAGAAGGGCCTACCAAAGAATTTATGGGCAGAAGCAGCTAACACTGCTGTTTTTTGCTGAATAGGTTGCCTACAAAAGCAGTAGAGGGAAAGACACCTTTTGAGGCATGGCATGGGTACAAACCTTCTTTAAAAAACTTAAAGATTTTCGGTTGTTTGTGTTTCTCTTATATTCCACAGGTTAAGAGAGACAAGTTAGACAAGAAAGCTGAACCTGGAGTGTTTATTGGTTATAGCACGGTCTCTAAAGCTTGCAGAATTTTGCAGTCTCATACAGGAAAAATTGTAATAAGCAGGGATGTATTTTTGATGGAGAATGAGCAATGGGACCGGGAATTAAGAAGGTAAGCAGAAGCAGATTACAAACAATCTACCCGATTCTGATGAAAGCATTGATCATCAACCTATGAGAGGAACGAGATACATATACCAGAGATGCAATGTGGCTATTTTAGAGCCGTTTGGATTCGAGGAAGCCATTTCATATCCTAAGTGGCAAGCTGCAATGCAGGAGGAGCTTACAATGATTGAGAAAACGAGACCTGGCAGCTTGTGGAAAAGCCTCAAGATAGAAAGATCATTGGTGTGAAGTGGGTTTACTGCACTAAATTAAATGCTGATGGTTCTGTTAACAAGCTCAAGGCTAGGCTTGTTGTGAAAGGTTACTCACAGATTTTTGGAGTTGGTTATTCGGAAACATTTGCTCCAGTTGCTAGACTTGATACTATAAGATTGTTACTAGCTATTGCTGCTCAAAAAAGTTGGAGAATCTTTCGGTTAGATGTCAAGTCAGCTTTTTTAAATGGTTTTCTGCAGGAGCAGATTTATGTGGAGCAACCTCAAGGTTTTTCTGTAAGGGGACATGAAGATAAAGTTTATCTATTGAAGAAAGCCCTTTATGGTTTAAAACAAACTCCAAGGGCTTGGTACAATCGAATTGATGAGCATTTGCAAGGCCTAGGTTTTAAGAAAAGCCTAAGTGAATCAACTCTCTTTATTAGAAAAAGAGATTCTGATATTGTGATTATATCACTTTATGTTGATGATCTTCTTGTAACAGGAAACAACCTTGAAATGATCAAGGACTTCAAGGCAGAGATGAAGAAAGTATTCGAAATGACAGACTTGGGAGAAATGTCTTACTTTCTTGGAATGCAGATTCATCAAACTCAAAATGAAGTGTTCATTTGCCAAAACAAGTATGCAAGAGAGATTATGAAGAAGTTCAAAATGGAAGATTGCAAGCCTATGAACACTCCAATAAATCAGAAAGAGAAGCTGGTCAAAGATGATGGTAGTAACAAGGTTGACGAGGCTAGTTACAGAAGTATGATTCGATGTCTTATGTACCTCACTGCCACTAGACCTGATATTCTTCAGTCAGTAAGTGTATTGTCCAAATTTCTAAATTGTGCGAGTGAAACGCACATGAAAGCAACCAAAAGAGTGATAAGGTACGTCAAGGGAACTTTAGACTATGGTGTTAAGTTCTCTAAGTGCCAGACTTTCAAGTTGCAAGGTTATTCTGATAGTGATTGGGCAGGTTCAGTTGATGATATGAAAAGCACTTCAGGTTATTGTTTTAGCCTTGGTTTAGGATGTTTTTCATGGTGCTCAAAGAAGCAGGAAATTGTAGCACAGTCAACTGCAGAAGCTGAATTCATTGCTGCAACTGCAACAGTTAATCAAGCTCTTTGGCTAAGGAAAATCCTGTTAGACTTGATCTGGAGCAACAAGCAAGCACAGAAGTGTTTGTGGATAATCAGGCAGCCATAGCAATTTCTCATAATCCAGTTTTTCATGGTAAAATCAAGCATTTTAATATCAAATTGTACTTTCTTAGGAAAGTGCAAGAAGGAGGAGAGGTGAAATTGATGTATTGCAGGTCAGAAGATCAAATTGCCGATCTGTTTACAAAGCCATTTCATGTTAATAGATTTGAGTTTCTTAGAAGCAAACTTGGAGTCTGCAATTCTTGAGGCAGGAGGAGTGTTGCAGTTGCCTTAAAAATTGCAATGTTGTTGCAGTCAATAAAATCAGGAGCTTAGTTAGGCTGCAGAAGTTGAGGAATACACACCAGATTGTGTTGACTCTCTTGCAGATATTTAGGATTCTATTTTTCTTTCTGAAAGTTTGTTAGCTATCTTCAAGTTCCATTCCTCCTTTTTAGTTAGCAGTAGAGTTGTGTAGCATATCTTTAGCAGTATTTATTGATAGTCAGTTACTGACTTTGTGTATTTAAGCAAGCTTTCATCATCAATAAAAATATAGATTTTCCAAGTCACTTTACTGCTCGTTGCTGATTAACAGTAGTTTTAGACCAGGAGATAACGTTGCATGCAATTTTGGACCAAAAGGTGGATGGAGAGTAAAAGGTAAATCATTTACGAAACGGTAGGGATATTCTTAACTCTTTTCCGTTACTATTTATGTTTCAGTTTATGTGTCTTTGTTTCAAAAAGAACGCCAGGCCACTTTCTATATTTAGTAACTCTCCCATTCCAACATCTTAGATGGCATAATTAGGACCACAAGATTCAAAGGCTATTTTGGTACATTATACACATATTTAGTTTAAGACCATAAGTTTCAAAAGTCTCTTTTATTTTCTTAAACTTCGTGCCAAATCAAACTAAGACACATAAATTGAAACAGAGGGAGCACAATAAAAGAAGATATCTATTCTTCAACAATTAAGCTAGGAGATCTTCTAAAATCAATCAACTGGGGGTTCATAAAAACATAATGAAATTGAGTAAATATGGCGTTGTTTCCAAGGCTGTGAATGGATGCTTTGCCGTTGTTCTTGAAGATATACAAGAGTAGGGATAAAAGATCATAAAGCATGCATGACCAGGTTTACTGGTACCAGTTCAGACTCCTAAATGGAAGGGTGAGAAGGAATTGAAGAATTTGTTGGATTTTAGTGTCAAGTTTTGGGACAATAAAGCATGGGAGGATTTCATATGGTGGTGATCAATGAAGTTGAACCTTATTACATCGAGTGCAAGGGGTCGTTTGGTATGAGGTATGTAGATATAGTGCTAGTATAAAATTATAATACCACCTTAATACTTTGTTTGGTTAGCAAACCCGGTATAAGTTATCTCGGGTGTAAAATTAGTATCGGGATAACTTATAGTACCTTGTAAGGGGTGGGGTAACTAATGCCGGGATAACTTATATCTTCTTCTTAGAAATTATGCAATTGTCATTTTTAATACGACATACCAAACAATGGATAAAAAACAATAGCAGGATACTAATCACAGCATAACTAATCCTACCATAACTTATTCCAGTATAAGCCGTATTCGAACCAAACGATCCCTAAGGGGTTTGAATGATAGGGGGGAAAAAGAGGTTTCGAACTCTTTGATTCACAGTTGGAAAGCAGATATCTATTGCCTCCAGGACACTTTCAAGTGGCTGCTGGTATTTGGCATATGTTCTTTTGTATGTTTGGTTTCAAATAAGTTATCCCCTACACAGTGAAGGATTCTTATGAAAGCTGGAGACTATGGATAGTTGATAAAGCCATCAAGAAAATCTGGGCAATGTTCCTGTTTGCATATACTGGTGCGTTTCGTCTGAGAGAAACAAGAGATGTTTTGATGGATGTTCAACTCCTTTAGCCTCATTAGAAGCTAGGTGTATAGAAAATTTGTTTAATGGGTCTAGGTTGCGTCCTGTTAACAGTGTTGATCACTAGCTCTTTAGAGATCTGGCTTAAGCCAGCTAGATTTTTTGCATGCTTAAATGCTATATCTTGTAGTCATTGCATCTTCTTGTAGTCTTCTAAATATGGTATCCAGCACTGCCTTTGTGCTGCAGTTTATAACGTTTGATACCTTTCTTAAAAAACACATAATTCTCTTTTCTTAACCACATAATTCTTTTATCTAAGAAGGGGAGCATTGGCGTAACTGGTAAAGTTGCTGCCATGTGACCTGGAGGTCACGGGTTCGAGGCGTGAAAACAGCCATAGCGGGAGCTTAATGCACCGGGCTGCCTTAAATAATTCTTTTATCTAAATGACTGTAGTGTCGAGGCTAGCTTGCTCACGGCGACTATTCCCCGGGTACCTTGAGAAGAAATCAACTAGCATTTTTTTGCCTCAGTTGCTCGGGTTATTGGATTCAGAGTTGCTTTCAATACATAATACTTGCATTGCCTTCTCTCTTTTTGTTTCTCCTTTTCTTTAATTTCTATTAGTTTATGACTTTTTGTTGATGACTCTTTGCTCTTAGTGTAGGAAAATTAAGAACAGGAGGAACAATCTACTCGTCGCATGTTCACATTATCTTTGTTGCAAAGAAGCCTGTGGATTTCATTGTTGTTGACATGCCCTTTCTTGTTGACGTGTTTTTTGGGTCATGAGATTGTTTTCTTTCTCCCAATTTATGAAAGATTTTAGTTTTCCATCGGATTTATTTGTAGTTTTATATTTGTCAGCTGATACAAGATTATCTACTTGCCTACTCCAGCTTGTTTGAGATTCACGTGTGGTTGTTATATGCTAATATTTCAGTTTGTCACGGTCCAAAATTCTATCAAGTCGTGATGATACCTAACCCAACTAACACTGCTACTACTCAATTCGGATATCATCAATAAAATAAATAAGAATACGGAATTAACTCAACAAATCCAAGGATCTGGTGGTACAAGACACGAACAACTAAAATTTGAATTATAACGTCGGCAAGAAGAAATACATATAGTCCTAAGCTAACAGAAGACCTCGAACTTCGCAGCTGCTTAGCTCCAAATAGCTGCATGGAAGAAACGAAAATGTAGTACGAGTAAAAGCGACCACATGTACTAAATAAGTATGTTGACTAACTTCGGTGAAGTATTGGCAAGGTTTTAAGTCAAAAGATACTCGCTTAATATACCTGTACAGTTTGTAAGCATAGAAAATAGCAGGAAAGCAATAACCAAACGACAAGTCGAAAAGAACAACGGTACCAACAACAAGGTACTCATCTATGGAAGGAGTTAACAACATGATAGTCTTAATAACCAGGTCAAAAGTATATACAAATACACCAATGTGGTATACATGAGAAGATATACACCAGTAGCACTAACTCAGCTACTTCTATATGAATGTGGAGAGTTAATATGAATAAGGTCAAGTTCCGTCAATTACAATTTTCATGATATGAATGCTCTTACATGAAGGAGACTCTTTATTTACATCATCCTACAACTTCCAAGTGTCTAACAGTTCAGAAAAAGTACTATGCATACGTAAGAAATATCTGGAAAACATATTAGGGGTGTGCATTCGAATCGGTTTATCGATAAATCGAATCGATTGTTTGTTATCGGTTCATCGATAAACGAAATCGAAAAAAATCGAAACCTTATTGAAACGATAACGATAACCATATGTACAAATCAATAATCGATAAGTAATTATCGATAAGGGTCAAAATCGAATCGATAAATCGAATGCACACCCCTAATTATTTCATCTACCACATTTAAGGAATGATCATTTTTAAAGCTCAAGGGAATGAAGTTCAAATTAATGGAAAATAGAATTAGCAGTGATGATGTATTTTTTTTTCATACCGTAGGAGTGTTAGTGGCATATATTTGATCCCTTACTTTAGTTTTGTTGCATGTGTCTGTTGACACAATTTTTATGTTATAAACAATGTTCGGCATATTTTAGCTTCTTTTTGTCCATATTAGTTAGACGTGTTTATAGTGATATACTTTCTGTGGAATCCCACAAATTTTCTTATTGGTGTAATCGATAAGCCCCAAAAATTTAATAAATCGAAATCGAAAAAATCGAAACCTTATTGAAAGATAACGATAAGCATATGTACAAATCGATAATCAATAAGTAATTATCGATAAGAGTCAAAATCGAATCGATAAATCAAATGCACACCCCTAAAACATACTAAGAAAATGTGCATGTAGGGTGCCTAAACGAATGTATAACAATACGTATCATATATCAACGGCTCAATTGCAACAAATCACAACAATGTTGCGGAAGCAACCTGACCTGGTCATAATTGTTAAAGGCGTATAAGCCGATCATATGGACATACTGTCTGGCATGCTGCTCGATCCATATAATACTGTACGGGCGCATACCCAATCCGATTATATCAATTAGCACAAAAACAGTAACAACCAAATCAATAATCCAACAAGGTAACCGTAACAAACAAGGAGAAAGGCATATACGTAACAACAACAAACAAGATAGAAGGCAAGTGTATAACAACAACAATCAAGGCAGAAAACAAACATGTAACAATAATAGACCAAGTAGGAAACATAGATATAACAGTAACAAATCAAGTAGGAAACATTGATGAAGCGGTAACAAAACCAATTAGGGAACATAGATGTGACAGAAACAAACAATATATGAAACATGCAGATGTAATAGTTAGAAGCATAGATGTAATATTAACAAACAAGATTGGAAAACATAGATGAAATAGTAACAAATAAGATAGGAAAGCATATAGGAGCAACCAAGGTAGAATACATCTAAGAAACGAATAAACATAACGTAAAGTCCAACTCCCATCCTATTCGCACGGAGACAACAAACGTGCCAAATATCATATCAAACCGCACGGAAATGCCTATCGTGCCAAATATGGCCCCAAAGGGTCCAATTGTGATCTTTAATATTTGTAATTAAAGAAGCTCAACTAGCACAAGAATAACAAGTATAAATACGAGTTCGTGATATAATACTTGACTACAATCAAAATCAAGTCTATCAACAATTTTAACGCTCATTTAAGATGTCATAAGCCTAAACATAATTTCTAGCATTAATAATTGCACTCGTGAAGTTTTGAAAACAAATGAAACATAACTCAAAAAGATCACAAAATTGACAAGGCACAAAGAAACATATAATTAACCCCGAACATGGATAACCATGGCACATGCATATACTTTCGCCACAATAGAAGGAACTTTAATTTATCTGTTTTACTTCAGTAATTATACAATAAGTTAATATTCTTTATTTTTTTCCCGTAGTATACTTTTATCTATTAAAAAAATATCGGATATTTAGGGCATTGGAGATAATTCTTACCGAAGAGGAAGTGAATTCAATGTCTTTAATTGGACGATTACCATGCAATCGCAGTCATTCAAAGGGAATGAATCAAGTGCCTTTAACTGGAGAATCACCACGTAGTCAGAATTGATCAAAAGACACGAATCAAACTCCTTTAATTGGAGAATCACCTTGTACACGCAGTAGTTTGAAACGTTCTACAAAGGGATTTGATGATGAATTTGTTAGCACAATATATGATGTAATCTTTTATTTTTGTTTTTAATCTGAAGTTTTTTGTTCTAACTTGAAGTTTTTGTTCTGTATTTGCTGAACTTTAGTATTGTTAAAGCTGGAGTTTTGTTCCATGTTTGCTAAACTACATCCCTTTTTAGTCTGGAGTTTCCAATATTATATTTTGCTTAAATACACCATATTTTTTCTGAAGTTGTTATTCTGTATTTGCTAAACTTCAGTATTGTTAAAGCTAAAGTTTTGTTTTATGTTTACATGTCTTTTTGGTGGTCTGAAGTTTTTCATACTGCATTTGCTTAACTATAACATGTTTGTTTGAAGTTGTCCTATATATTTGCTGATGTCACGACCCTAGTTCACAAATCGTGAACATGTCGTTATGGAACCTAGTCCCCACGACCAGGTAAGCCAAATATTGCGAAAAAATATAATAGTTGTGGAAAACAGAATAAACCAAATTGAATAACTGAAGAAATCTGTTATATATGTCGCTCGGCATGTACAACTCATTACATAAGTCAACTAAAATCCCAAGGACCCTGGAACTCACGGGCAACACAGGCTATAGAAAGTATAGTATGGCTCTAAAACCTCCAGAGTAGTCTAACAACTAAAAGAGAGAAAAACTAGATACTAAAGGTAGAGTAAGAGGGAGACTCGTCGGTCTGCAGACGCAGCAGAACCACCTAAAAGTCCCCGTGATCCTCCTGCCTCACTGGTAGTGCGGTTGCGTAGAGGTACCAGGATGATCTCAACATGAAAAACATGCGCAGGAAGGGCATGAGTATACCACATTGGTACTTAGTAGGCACCAAGCCTTACCTCGATTGGGTAGTGGCGAGGAAAGGTCAAGGCCCTACTGAGGTAAGACATAATGAATAATAACAAGATAACGGAAACAATCTAAATAAAGTCTACAGTAAAAATCTAAACCGGTCAAGTACAAGAAAATAGTAATAGAAAGTAACGGTAACAATACAAGGTAAATGCTTCTCTCAACCATGAATAATAGCCGGGGATTTCTTGGTATCCTCATCATATGCGCCAGGTATCTCTTGGTATCCTGAGGATCTCTTGGTATCCTCAATAAGTCAGCTGGTGATCTCTTGGAATCCCATTGTATATATAGAAACATGTGCCAGGGATCTCTTGGTATCCCGCACCTTCAATCTAGAATAAGTCAATATAGGGGGATCTCCCGGGAAGCCGTCCCGTAGTCCCAATTTAAAACACACCATAACAAAAACTCAAAATCTCAGAAAAAATGCTAAATCAGTACAAGTAATAGAAATTTCTAACCTAACATGCTTCACCGAGTGCAAATAGTACAGTTAAACAGTTAAGCAAGTAAGTCAGCTAAGCATGCTTCTCTAAGCTAGCAAGGTCTAAACCTACAATTTTATTGAACAAGTAAACAAAAATCTCAATGTCAATACTCCAAGTTGAAACGGGTTGACAATAATTTGCTCAAGTATACGCTCGTCATCTCACGTACAAGGCATTAAAATATTCAGAACATATCATAAGGGGAAAGGTCCCCCACACAAGGTTAGACAAGCCATTTACCTCGAACCAACTCAATATCATATCACTAGAAACCGCGTCTTTGCCATGAGTACCCGACTCCAAATGGCCCAAATCTATTAAATTATATTCAATTACACATTGTAAATAATATTTCAAACAACCGATTCACTATTAAAATTAAAGCTAGGGCGCAAAAATTGATAAAATGACCAAAATGCCCCTCCATCCAACGTCTCGGAATCGAATAATTTTTATATTTTCAGAACCCTCGCACTCTCACGAGTCTAACCATATAAACATCTCCCAAATTGGAGGTCAAATGCTCCATCAAAACCCTAAAGTTTTGTCTATGAACTTTTACCCCAAATTACCAAGTTTTTTATCCTAAATTCGAATTCAAATGATGTATTTAGCTATATAATGATGAAATATAATGAAAAGGGATAAAGACGTTACCCATTGATTTTCTCTTCAAAACCCACTAAAAATCGCCTTCTCCCGTGCTGTCAATCAATTTTCAAACTTAAGAAATTAAATCCTCGACATTGACACTTTTGCACAGTTGTTTTCGCTTCTGCGGACAAGGGACTATTTCTGCGGTCCCGCTTAAGCGAACCATTGGCCGTTTTTACGGTTTCATTTAACAAACCTTATATTCCACTTGTTCGGAAACCCTACATCTTCTGTGGTTTCATGGAAGATAACCTAAACTCGCTTCTGGGATGAGGAAACCGCTTCTACGGTTCCCAAGCCGCAGGAGCGAAAATACAAGAAGGAACAAAACACTAGCTGCAGCAAACTAAGAAATTTCCTTCATTAGCCACCCGAAATCAACTCGAGGTCCCGGGACCTCAACCAAAAGTACCAATACCACCTACAATACAAGAAAATGACTTATTAGGGACTATGTTTTAGGGAAAGAGTTAAACTTCTGTCCCTAAAAGTATACCTATTGCGTCGAGATTTTCTTCTGGTCCCTAATCCTCATTTTTGGTTTCTAAACTAACGAAGGGTGATCCCCACCTCATTTGCCAATTTGCGCCACAAAAATACAGTATCCTCTCCATACAGGCAACCCGAGTGAACAATGCTCGCATAGTGGCGATATGGCCACTGCTCCTCCGTCCACCGGTGAAAAACCATCGAACCTTTTGCAAACTGACCGGAATTAACCCCACAAGAATCATCGCAAACAACATTCCCAATCACTACAGATCTTCAAAAAGGTGAAGGGATCTCTGTAGATAAAAATCGCCTGCCAAGTTCAGAAATTTCCCAGGCAAATTTTGGGTCAAACCTTGTAATTCCAATTACTGGAGATAATTCTCCTCATTATCACGCACCTCCACACCAAAATTCAGCTAATTCTACCATGGGAATTGTCCAAGATGATTTAATGCAAATAACTGGTGAACTCCAATTGGCCGGCAATGGCGCCTCAGACGTTCTTCTCCAAAATCAAAGGTACCAAAAGACATGCATTGATGCGGAAATGATCTATGACCAATCAATTTCTACTGGGTACCAATCAAAGGATTCAATTTTGCAAAATATGAATCCTGACAGCATGTTTGATAGACTTGTTCGTGCAGATGAAATCCCCACATACAAGTCAATTGGGAATAAAACAATGATTGCAACGTATTCTCTACCCCTTTTGGAGGTTCCCTGCAAAATTTTAAGCCAAACCATGGAAGATTCTGTTCATCGCCATCTACGAACCAGTCAAGAACCTCACGATTTGGCCGGGCATGGTGTTGTAGGGATTTTCAAATCGCCAAACCAATGCCAAAATGTTTCTAATCCCCTAGAGATGGTTCTCCAATCATCAGAACAAGTTTTACATAGCCAAAATGTCTCGAATATTCAAAATACCTCGACTGGGCACTGTTCCATTGTCGGTGCTCGACCGATGTTCAACCCTTCGTTTTGCTCAATTGGAACCCAATTTGGCGCTGCCACTCCTTCCTCACCTCCTATTGACCCATTTCATCAAGTTTCCAATCCATTTCCTGTTGGATTAACTAAACACACACCCCTACCAAGTACAGAGCTTTCTCAAGTGGCCGGACATGGTGGTCCAGGGATTTCCATGCCTTCAAATCAATGCAATTATGTCCCAGCATCTATGGTGAGTGTTTCCAAACCTTCACTTGGTATTTTACAGGCCTCGATCATGTCGAATATTAAAAATGGTGATCAAGTGCACTGTAGCTTCAACATTGTTCGACCTATGTTCTCCCAGCCTGCCCTGTTTTCTCCAACTTACATGAATAATGTTCTCCCAGCCTCTCACCCAACCACTCACACGGTTATGACCAAGGTTCAGCCACCCCCAGACCAATTTACACACCCTCTAGACCAAACTTTACTAGACCACCATCCAATCAAATAACCCTGATGGTCAGCTTAAGCCTACCCAAAGTAATGCTGATATGCCAAGTGACACAGCCTAACTTGCTCCCCCCAGGTCAATACTAACACTGACCTTGAACCCAAAACTCAACAAAGAACCAATCTCCCACCTCCCATGCCCAAGATCACATCAAACTTTGAAAAACCAAGTTCTCACATGAAACACCAAAACAACCTGTTAAATCCCAAACCTCCCCCCTGCAAGCTAACACAATCACCACTGATAATCCCCCACCCAAATCCAATCTTAACAAACTCAAACAACCAGAAAATCCACCCCCATCCCCTCCTACTGTAACCCAGTCCTATGTCACAAGACTCAGGGCCAGGCAAGAGGCTGCAAAGGCTCCAATTGAGTTTTCCCCTCCTGTGATCACCACCAAACAAGGTAAACCAGCTGTAATTTGTCACGACCCAACCCTGGTCGTGATGGCGCCCAACAAAATGCTAGGCAAGCCCGACCTTATTATCCCTTAAACCAGCCAGTTATTAATCAAATTGAACTTAAACAGTAAATGATCATATCAGGTGATAAGCGAAATGTAAAAGCATACAAATTACGGTCCCAACCATATCGTGGTGTCACGAGACTGAGCCTCTACAGAATAACATCCTAATACAAACAAGTCTAGGCAAAAAGGAAATCAACAAAAGATAAAGAAGGAGAAAAACAGGCTCTACGGACGCTGGCAGCTACCTCGTAATCTCCGCAAAAGTAGACAAGGATCGGCAGCTACAATGTCTCAACTGCTCTCGGGCACCTGTGGATCTGCACAGAAAGTGCAGGGGAGTGGGGTGAGTATATTTCAACTCAGTGAGTGACAATAATAAACAATAACTGAAAGTAAGAACTCATGTGCTATCACTTAGCAGTTCTAAGGCAACCCTAACATGTACGTCATCACTGTGGTAAGTACTCTGATCTCCAATCCACATCTATCTCTACATGATTCCACACTGATCAAACCCTCACTCGTACCCCTACGGTGTACGGCCATCTCAATATATATGAAAACACATACCTACGTCTATAATATATATAAGTATTTAAGTAGGTACTAGGATATGAATAAGTATATTGCTGCGGCGTGCAGCCCGCTCCAATACATATACCGCTGCGGCGCGCAGCCCGCTCCATTTAACGTCGACGGCGCTTACTGGGGGTGTATACAGACTTCGGAGGGGCTCCCTAGGCCCAAGCGCTATGATGCTGCGGCGTGCAGCCCGATCCACACATGTATTACTGCGGCGTGCAGTCCGATCCAATATATATATGTATATATATTTATATTGCTGCGGCGCGCAGTCCGATCCCATAATATACACCAGCGCTCACTGAGAATGTGTGCAGACTCAGACTCCGAAGGGGCTCCTACAGCCAAAGCGCAATAATATTGCGGCGTGCAGTCCGTCCCACATGTATATTACATGTATATTACTGCGGCGTGCAGTCCGATTAAATATATATACTGTTGCGGCGTGCAGCCCAATCCAATATAGGTATATGTATGTAATACCTCATAACGGGTCCTCGACCCTATCGCAGTCAGTATATACTTGGCCTTTCAGGCGCACTCAGCTAGAACAGGGAATTCCACCCTGGATAATCTCTCTCAATGTACACATCTAGTACGTCTCATGTTATGCTATACAGCTAGAGCTACGGCTGAGTATATGTTTCCAACACGATATAAGGGTCACCTAGCTTTATAGGTTCCCTAATGCTCTACAGATCGGCACAAGGCCCCAAACATGGCTATCAGCCTAATTGCACAATTATAAACTTATTATCAGTCATAACACACAGTATACTATTAGTCGGGAAGGACTAAGTCCGAACCCCCAATCACCAGGTCACCACGCCCGTCATGGAATGCGTGTCTCATCTCAATATAGCACTGTGAAGTGCTAGTACAGGGTTTCAAACCCTCAGTACATTATTTACTACTACCACTCACCTCGAACCGGTAGAAGCTTCAATCCGCCTTGCTCTTGCCTCGCAAATCAATCTCCTCGGATGCCAAATCTGCTCAGAATCATAGAGAATGCATCAATATATGCTAAATTTCACGCTATTCATTCGAAATTACCCAAATTATATCAAAACCCACAAAGTTGTCAAAACCCGACTTTTGGTGCGCTTCTCGAAAAATTATAAAAGTTACATATTCGGAACCCTCGTCTCAATACGAGTCTAGGCATATCAAATTTACCAAATTCGGACTCCATTTGCCCGCTCAAATCGATTTTTACCAAAGCTCTGGCCTAGGCTAAATTTCCCCACAATTTGATCCAATTTCAGTGAAATAAAGGGGGATTTCAAGATAAAAACGTGTAAATGAACCATAAAACTTACCTCCGACAATATCCCGATGATTTCCCAGCTATTTCCCTTCACTTATACTCTCTAGGCTTCAAAAATGGGGGTTTATGAAATGAAACCCGTAAGGGAAATGTTTCTGGTTTTAATTCATTGCCTGGGACTTTTCTTCTACGCGTTCGCGTTCCTCAAAATGCGTTCGCGATGCCCAGCTCCGGATTAACCTTCGCGAACGCGACCTCACCCAACGCGTTCGCGATGCACTAGCTCCCAGCCGTCTGATTTTTCCTTCTACGTGTTCGCGATACCCCTCACGCGAACGTGATGCACACCTTCACAAACCTACGCGAACGCGACATCCTGAATGCGATCTCGAAGCTCAATAATCCTGGCCTACACGAACGCGATACCCTGTCTCGCGATTGCGATGCTTAACTCGCCTGGCCTTCGCAAATGCGTCCCATGCCACGCGAACGCGAAGGCCTGGATTTTGCCCAGTGATCTGCAATTTACAGCAGACTTCCCATTGCTTCAAAACGCTGGATGATGGTCCGGATTCACCCCGAGGCCCCCAGGACCCCAACGAAAACCACCAACATACTCCAAAACACGATATGAACTTGTTCCAATCCTAAAAATACCATCCTAAACATCAAAATCACCAATTACACACGGATTCAAGCCTAATTTTCTTCCAAACTTTCGAAACCGACATTCGACCAAGAACCCGACCAAAC
Source organism: Nicotiana noctiflora (assembly GCA_032618575.1). Classification (NCBI taxonomy): domain Eukaryota; kingdom Viridiplantae; phylum Streptophyta; class Magnoliopsida; order Solanales; family Solanaceae; genus Nicotiana; species Nicotiana noctiflora. Next base: position 93,591 of record JASVEL010001202.1, read on the forward strand.
GACCTCCGAATGACCTGAAATTTTGCAGGCACATCCAAAATTGCCTGAAAAAGCTACAAAAATTGTCGGAATTCCATTCCAACCCCTGGATCAAAATCTCACCTACCATTCGATTTCGCCAAAATTCAACCTTAGCCAATTCAAGCCTATTTCCACACCGGGCCTCCAAATTTAATTCTGATTGCTTCCCTAAGTCACAAATCACCTCCCGAAACTAACCGAATCATCATAATCTGATTCCGAGCCCTCTAACAAATAGTCAACTCCGGGTTGACTTTCCTTATTCAAGTTTCTTTCAAAAAGGCTATATGCCTCATTTTCAATCTAATTCACTCCTAACTCCCCCGATAGACTCTAATACTGGCATGAAAGCATAAAACATGTAATTTCAACATAACGGGGTTGTAATTCCCGTGACAATGGGTCGGGTCGTCACATTCTCCCCCTTTTAAGCAAACGTTCGTCCTCGAGCGGGTCAAGAAACATACTTGAAGTCTCAAACAAGTGAGGATATCGGCTCCGCATCTCCTGCTCAACCTCCCAAGTAGCCTCCTCCACGGGCCGACCTCTCCACTGAACCTTAACTGATGCAATCTCCTTCGACCTCAATTTTCTTACCTGGCGACCCAAAATAGCAATAGGCTCCACATCGTATGATAGATCACCATCAAGCTGAATGGTACTGAAGTCTAATACATGAGACGGATCCCCGATGTATTTTCGGAGCATAGACACATGGAATACTGGATGAACGCTGGATAAGCTGGGTGGCAAGGCTAACTCATATGCTACCTCTCCAACTCTCCTGAGTATCTCAAAAGAACCAATGTATCTGGGACTCAACTTCCCTTTCTTCTCGAACCTCATGACACCCTTCATGGGTGAAACCTTCAACAATACTCTGTCACCAACCATGAAATTCAACTCTCGAACTCTACGGTCTGCATAACTCTTCTGGCGAGACTGTGTCGTGCGAAGCCTCTCCTAGATCAACTTTGCTCTATCCAGAGCATCCTGAACTAACTCAGTCCCGATCAACCTATCCTCACCAGGCTCGAACCATCCTACGGGAGATCTACACCGTCTGCCATACAATGCCTCGTACGGGGCCATTTGAATACTCGACTGATAACTGTTGTTGTAGGAAAACTCAGCAAGTGGCAGGAACTCATCCCACGAACCACCAAAGTTGATCACACATGCTCGCAACATATCCTCCAAGATCTGAATAGTGCGCTCCGATTGCCCGTCTGTCTGGGGGTGAAATGCGGTGCTCAACTTAAACCGCGTACCCATCTCTCGCTGAAATGCTCTCCAAAAATGAGAAGTGAATTGAGTGCCTCTGTCAGATATAATAGACACTGGGACCCCATGCAACCTGACAATCTCCCGAATAAAGATCGCTGCCAACCGCTCCGATGAGTAAGTAGTGCTAACTGGGATGAAATGTGCAGACTTCGTCAGCCGATCAACAATAACCCATACAGAATCAAACTTCCTCGCTGTCCGAGGGAGTCCAGTAACAAAATCCATGGTGATCCTCTCCCATTTCCACTCGGGAATGATCATACGCTGAAGAACACCGCCCGGTCTCTGATGCTCATACTTGACCTGCTGGCAATTGAGGCACTTAGCTACATGCCTAACAATATCCATCTTCATTCTCCTCCACCGGTAGTGATGTCTCAAGTCCTGGTACATCTTCGCGGCACCTGGGTGAATAGAGTACCGCGAACTGTGTGCCTCCTCAAGTATCAACTCCCGCAAACCATCTACATTGGGCACGCATATACGGCCCTGGATCCTCAGAACACCATCACTATCGATAGTCACATCTCTAGCATCATTATGTTGCACTCTGTCCTTAAGGATAAGCAAATGTGGGTCATCATATTGTCGTTCCTTGATGCGATCATATAAGGAAGATCGAGAAACAACACAAGCCAACACTCGACTCGGCTCCGAAATATCCAACCTCACTATCTGATTGGCTAGGGCCTGAACGTCATAAGCAAATGGCCTCTCCCCAACTAGGATGAAAGCTAGGCTGCCCATACTGACCGCCTTCCGACTCAAAGCATCGGCCACCACATTGGCTTTCCCCGGATGATACAAGATAGTGATGTCATAATCTTTATGCAATTCCAACCACCTCCGTTGTCTCAAATTAAGGTCCTTCTATCTGAATAAGTACTGAAGGTTGCGATGATCTGTGAACACCTCACATGAGACACCATATAGGTAATGCCTCCAAATCTTCAAAGCGTGAACTATGGATGCTAGCTCCAAATCATGAACATGGTAGTTCTTCTCATGGGGCTTCAACTGACGAGAAGCATAAGCAATGACCCTACCCTCCTACATCAACACATAACCAATGCCAACTCCTGAGGCATCATAATACACAGTATAAGGATCTGAAGCTGTCGGCAGAATTAAGACTGGTGCTGTGGTCAGTGCTGTCTTGAGCTTCTGAAAGCTCTCCTCGCACTCCTCAGGCCATAAGAAAGGAACACCCTTCCGAGTCAATCTAGTCAAGGGTGAAGCAATAGAAGAGAATCCCCGAACGAATCGGCGATAATACCTTGCCAATCCTAGAAAGCTACGGATCTCAGTAACTGAGGTCGGTTTGGGCCAACTCTGCACTGCCTCGACCTTCCTCGAATCAACCTGAATACCATCACGGGACACCACGTGTCCTAAGAATGCCACAGACTCAAGCCAGAACTCACATTTGGAGAACTTGGCATACAACTTTTCCTCTCTCAGTCTCTGCAATTCAATGCTCAAGTGTCGAGCATGCTCCTCCTGGCTACGAGAGTAGACTAGTATGCCATCAATGAATACGATCACAAATGAATCAAGATAGGACCTGAAGACACTATTCATCAGATGCATAAATGTTGCTGGGGCGTTGGTCAGCCCAAAGGACATCACAAGGAACTCATAGTGACCATATCTGGAATGCAGTCTTCATAATGTCGGACTCTCTAATCTTCAACTGATGGTAGCCTGAACGAAGATAAATCTTCAAGAACACCCTAGCTCCCTAGAGCTGATCAAATAAATCATCAATACGAGGCAGAGGATACTTATTCTTCACTGTTACTTTGTTCAACTGCCTGTAGTCAATACACATTCTCATAGAGCCATCTTTCTTCTTAACAAAAAGGACTGGTGCACCCCACGGTGACACACTCGGCCGAATGAACCCCTTATCTAGGAGTTCCTGGAGCTGCTCATTCAATTCCTTCAGCTCAGTTGGTGCCATACGATATGGAGGAATAGAAATAGGTTGAGTGCCTGGCACCAAATCGATCCCAAAATCAATATCCCTGTCCGGCGGCATGCCCGGCGGGTCTGAGGGAAACACATCAGGAAAGTCTCGCACAATGGGAACATAATCAACACTGAGAGTCTGGACCTCGACCTCCCGCACAAATGCTAAATAAGAGAGACACCCCTTCCCAACCATTCGTTGGGCCTTGAGGAAAGATATTACCCTGCTAGGTACATACTCAGTCGTGCCTCGCCACTCGATCCTCTGAATACCCGGCATAGCCAAGGTGACCGTCTTAGCATGACAGTCCAGAATAGCATGACATGGAGATAGCCAGTCCATGCCTAATATAACATCAAAATCGATCATGCTGAGAAGCAACAGGTCCACTCGGGTCTCCAGACCCCCGATAGTGACCAAACAGGACCGGTATACATGGTCCACAACAATAGTATCCCCTACCAGGGTAGATACATGCACTGGCAGCTCAAGACACCCTCGGGTCGTGCCCAAATGAGGGGAAAAATATGTAGACACATAAGAATAAGTAGAACCGGGATCAAACAATACTGAGGCACCTCTGTGGCAGACTGAAATAATACCTGTAATGACAGCATCAGAAGCAACGGTCTCAGATCGGCCCTGAAGAGCATAGCATCTAGCCTGTCCGCCGGATCCGCCTCCCCCTCGAGGGCAACCCCTAGCTGCCTGACCCTCACCCCTAGCTGGTGGGGTGGGTGCTGAAGTAGAAGGACCAGATGACAAGGGCCTCCCACTGCTGATAAGACCTAGAAACAAGGCGTGGACACTCTCTACGGTGGTGCCCAAACTCTCCGCACTCGTAGCAACTCCCCGGTGCTGGGGACTAAGACTGATAAGGACCCCTGGCGCTGGAGTGGCCAGCTGATGAACTAGGCCGAGATGAACCCTGAGCGGATGGGGCCTGTGAAGAACTCTGAGCTGGCATGGCACTGAGAGATGGCTGGCTCTGGTGCGAACCCTGATAACCCTGTCTAGGTGACCATCTGCGACGATCTGAGCGACCCGACTGCGAAGACCTGAAAGAGCGACCTCGGCTCTGCTGAATCTGGCCTCTGGTCTGAGTGCCACTGGAACTAGCTGAACCTCGAGGCCTCTCGGCCTCCCTCTCATCCCGCTCTCTACGACGATCTATCTCTATATTGCGAGCGATATCCACAGCATCCTCGAATGTACGGCTCAAAACCTTCTCTCGAGTCATCGGAATACGAATGGGATAAATGAGGCCGTCCACAAAGCGCCCAATTATCTCTCTGTCAGAAGGAACCAACCACGGTGCATATCTAGACAACTCTGTAAATCTGATCTCATACTCTGACACTGACATGTCCCCCTGACGGAGACCCTCAAACTGCCTACGCATCTCCTCTCTCTGAGATCGAGGCACCCATTTCTCCAAGAACATAGTGAAGAACTCTGGCCATGATAGTGGTGCTGCCCCTGCTGGCCTGCGGCGCTCATAAGCCTCCCACCAAGTGAAGGCTGGCCCCTAAAATTGAAAGGTAGTGAAAGATACCCCACTAGACTCCAAGATCCCTGCCGTACGAAGCATCCGACGGCACTTATCCAGAAAACCTTGGGCATCCTCGCCCGGAGCTCTTGTGAACACTGGAGGAGATAACCTGGTGAATCTCTCAAGACGACGCTGCTCATCGTCCGTCATAGCTGGGACCCTGTACCCCTGAACCTGATCTGCTGGCTGAACCGGAACCACAGGCTGAACTGGAGGAGCCTCTGGTGTCTGTATGCCCTGCACTGCTGGCTCTGGAGTGCGTATTACGGGGTTCTGATGACCACCCCCGATCCCTGATGCAGCTGATGCAGTAGTAACTGAAACCGTCTATGCTAGGCCAGTGCAGACTGCTAGTATCTGAGCCAGGGTCTCCTGTAGACCCGGAATAACAATGGGCACAGCTGGTGCCTGATCTTTGCTGCTGGCACCTATGCAACTGGGGGCTGTAGGTCAGCTGGCACTGCCTCAGCTGCCCTAACTCCGCCACGACCACGGGCACGCCTCCGGCCTCAAGCAGGTGGTAGTGGTGGTCGTCCTCCACGTCCGGAAGCTCGAGTTCTCGCCATCTGCGAGAGAATAGAATGTCAAAGTTCAGTTCAAGTCAAAGTAATTGCACCACAAAAATTCCAAGAATTGAAACTTTTCCTAACAGGTTTGCAGCCTCCCGAGGATAAGTACAGACGTCCCCGTACCGATCCACGAGACTCTACTAAACCGGCTCATGACTCGCGAGACCTGTTAACCTAGGCTCTGATACCAACTTGTCACGACCCAACCCTGGTTATGATGGTGCCCAACACAATGCTAGGCAAGCCCGACCTTATTATCCCTTAAACCAGCCAGTTATTCATCAAATTGAACTAAAACAGTAAATGATCATATCAGGTGATAAGCGAAATGTAAAAGCATACAAATTACGGTCCCAACCATATCGTGGTGTGACAAGACTGACCCTCTACAAAATAACATCCTAATACAAACAAGTCTAGGAAAAAAGGAAATCAACAGAAGATAAAGAAGGAGAAAAGCAGGCTCTGCGGACGCTGGCAGCTATCTCGTAATCTCCGCAAAAGTAGACAAGGATCAGCAGCTATAATGTCTCAACTGCTCTCGGGCACCTGTGGATCTGCACAGAAAGTGCAGGGGAGTGGGGTGAGTATATTTCAACTCAGTGAGTAACAATAATAAATAATAACTGAAGGTAAGAACTCATGTGTTATCACTTAGCAGTTCTAAGGCAACCCTCACAGGTACGTCATCACTATAGTAGTACTCTAACCTCCAATCTACATCTATCTCTACAAGATTCCACACTGATCAAACCCTCACTCGTACCCCTACGGTGTACGGCCATCTCAATATAGATGAAGACATGACCTACGTGTATAATATATATAAGTATTTATGTAGGTAATAGGATATGAATAAGTATATTGCTGCGGCGTGCAGCCCGCTCCAATACATATACCGCTGCGGCGCGCAGCCCGCTCCATTTAATGTCGACGGCGCTCACTGGGGGTGTATACAGACTTTGGAGGGGCTCCCTAGGCCCAAGCGTTATGATACTGCGGCGTGCAGCCCGATCCACACATGTATTACTGCGGCGTGCAGTCCGATCCAATATATATATATATTTATATATTTATATATATTTATACTGCTGCGGCGCGCAACTCGATCCCATAATATACACCAGCGCTCACTGAGAATGTGTGCAGACTCAGACTCCGAAGGGGCTCCTACAGCCCAAGTGCAATAATATTGCGGCGTGCAGTCCGTCCCACATGTATATTACATGTATATTACTGCGGCTTACAGTCCGATCCAATATATAACTGTTGCGGCGTGCAGCTCGATCCAATATAGGTATATGTATATAATACCTCATAACGGGTCCTCGACCCTATCCCAGTCAGTATATACTTGGCCTTTCAGGCGCACTCAGTTAGAACAGTGAATTTCACCCTCGATAATCTCTCTCAATGTACACATCTAGTACGGCTCATGTTATGCTATACAGCTAGAGCTACGGCTGAGTGTATGTTTCCAACACGATATAAGGGTCACCTATCTCTATAGGTTCCCTAATGCTCTATAGATCGGCACAAGGCCCCAAACAGGGCTATCAGTCTAATTGCACAATTATAAACTTATTATCAGTCATAACACACAATATACGTCGGGAAGGACTAAGTCCGAACCCTCAATTACCATGTCACCACGCCCGTCATGTAACGCGTGTCTCATCTCAATATAGCACTGTGAAGTGTTAGTACGGGGTTTCAAACCCTCAATATATTATTTACTACTACCACTCGCCTCGAACCGGTAGAAGCTTCAATCCTCCTTGCTCTTGCCTCGCAAATCAATCTCCTCGGATGCCAAATCTACTCAGAATCATAGAGAATGCATCAATATATGCTAAATTTCACGCAATTCATTCGAAATTACCCAAATTATATCAAAACCCACAAAGTTGTCAAAACCTGACTTTTGGTGCGCTTCTCGAAAAATTATAAAAGTTACATATTCGGAACCCTCGTCTCAATACGAGTCTATGCATATCAAATTTACCAAATTCGGACTCCATTTGCCCGCTCAAATTGGTATTTTAACAAAGCCCAGGCCTAGGCTAAATTTCCCCACAATTTCAGTGAAATAAAGGGGGATTTCAAGATAAAAACGCGTAAATGAACCATAAAACTTACCTCCGACAATATCCCGATGATTTCCCAGCTATTTCCCTTCACTTCCTCTCTCTAGGCTTCAAAAATGGGGGTTTATGAAATGAAACCCGTAAGGGAAATGTTTATGGTTTTAATTCACTTCTTGGGACTTTTCTTCTACGTGTTCCCGTTCCTCACCACGTGTTCGCGATGCCCAGCTCCGGATTAACCTTCGCGAACGCGACCTCCCCCAACGCGTTCGCGATGCACTAGCTCCCAGCTGTCTGATTTTTCCTTCTACGCGTTCGCGATACCCCTCACGCGAACGCGATGCACACTTTCACAAACCTACGCGAACGCGACATCCTGAACGCGATCTCGAAGCTCAATAATCCTGGCCTACGCGAACGCGATACCCTGTCTCGCGATCGCGATGCTTAACTCGCCTGGCCTTCGCGAACGCGGCCCATGCCACGCGAACGCAAAGGCCTGGATTTTGCCTAGTGATCTGCAATTTACAGCAGACTTCCCATTGCTTCAAAACGCCGGATGATGGTCCGGATTCACCCCGAGGCCCCCGGGACCCCAACGAAAACCACCAACATATTCCAAAATATGATACGAACTTGTTCCAATCCTAAAAACACCATCCTAAACATCAAAATCACCAATTACACACGGATTCAAGCCTAATTTTCTTCCAAACTTCCGAAACCGACATTCGACCAAGAACCCGACCAAACAGCCTCCGAATGACCTGAAATTTTGCAGGAACATCCAAAATCACCTAACGGAGCTACTGCAACTATCAGAATTCTATTCCGACTCCTGGATCAAAATCTCACCTACCATTCGGATTTCGCTAAAATTCAACCTTAGCCAATTCAAGCCTATTTCTACACTGGACCTCCAAATTCACTTCTGATTGCTCCCCTAAGTCAAAAATCACCTCCCGAAACTAACCGAATCGTCAGAATCCGATTTCAAGCCCTCTAACAAAATAGTCAACTCCGGGTTGACTTTTCTTATTCAAGTTTCCTTCAAAAAGGCTATATGCACCTTGTCCTGTTGGGTTAAACGCTGCTGTTGATGGTAATGAAATTGATTGCGTGTATCCTGCAATAGGATACATAGTGTACCCTGCATTATAAAGATTACTACTACCAGGATTGATAACCGAATTGTGCGAAAAAGTGGGGATATCGACATGTTTAAAAGCATTAACAAGACTGGTCATAAAGTTTCCCATCGTTGATGTAGCGGCAAACTGCTTTTCCAAAGCTTGAAGTATTGCATTCTGGTTGTTTCTTGTTTCCGCTGATTCTTTCATGAGTTGTGTCATGTTGGCACCCAACAGTGCATCTTTGACCATCTGTTCACTTTTAAAAGATTCCCAATTTTTTATCATATGAGCTTGTCCTTGTAGTAGCTGTTGCATCCATTCCCCATCATTTGCTTCTGACGATGCCTCTTCCGGGCTCGCCTCTTGATCCGGGCCTCTTGGAGGTCTTAACCCATTGAGAAACACTTTACCGATAAAGGCCTTGCTCTTGACAATTTTCAAATCAGCTACCGGTACGTCAAAGTCACCTGCTAGCCGTGTGATTGTCGATGGAAAATATAGCATTTGAGAGCTTTTGGAACGACAAGTGATAATTCCATCATACATCATACGACCAACATTTATCGATAAACTTTTATTAATGGCGTACAAAAGTAGCACTCTCTGCAGATTGTAGCTAGAATAATTCATATATGGCACCAGTCGCGAGCTAGTGAATTTCCCCCATGTCCTAGATGTTTCGAGCATGCAAGAACATGCTATGGTTGATGGATTCTCACATGTTCCCGAAACGCATCGAATACCACTAGGACAGATTGTCTCCAAAGCCTTTTGTACAAAATCAATATCTTCCCCTCTTATCTTCATTTGTGTATCAGTATCATCTACATCCTACAAGTTAAACAAGCCATTAAGAATAGTAGGGCTGCAAAAAATTGTTTTACCATGAATCTTGGATGTCTGCTCTGCTTTATTGAAATTTGCGTAAAATTCGAGTACAACTTCTCGAAAGTAGTCTCCTGGTTTTTGCACGAAAATTTCCCATCCTAAGGAGCTGATTTGTTTGAGCATATCAACTGCCTTTTGTCCATCCAAGGAAGAAAATTGCATTTCATGTTCCTCCACTATTGTTCTATTTCCCTCAGAAATCATCCATAATCCAGGGTCTTGACTTTGTTGCGAGCAGCTTCCTGTACGAGTCCTCTTTAAAAATGCCATATTGGTTAGTATTTTTTTTATATATAATAATAATAATGATTGAGATGGAGGGTGTTGATTACAGTGAAAGGGACATAAAGTTGAAGAGGATGAAATGGAGTTATATTACTGCAAGAGTAAGCTTTTGCCATGGATTTTACAGCTGTGAAATCTTGTTTTGGTGGTAGTAACTGGTTATGGACAGTGAGACAAAAATCTTGTTTTGAGATTTATTTATTTTTTATTTGTTTTCCCAATCTTATAAAAAAATACATACATATAATTTATACTACTTTTTATACATTAATTAAATAATTTTTATATACATATAATTTATAATATTGATGCACACAAATATATATATATATATATATATATATATATATATATATATATATATATATATATATATAAAAGTATAATCTATATAAAAGAGTAATAGCTTTTGTGGAAATATTGAAGAATGTGGTGGAGAGTGTGACAGGTGATAGGGGTTGGTTTCTTGGAGTTTGAAAAAGTAGAATAGTAATTAATGAAAAACATTGAAAAGGTAACAAAAGCATGTAATGATTAGAAATTCTGGCTCAAAACTTTCTTTGATGTCATTAAAGATTTCCAAAACTTAAGAGCATTCTTATCACTACTTGCATCCTCTTTTTTTGCTTTGAAATTTTTTTTTTCATTTTTTAATAAAATTATTTACAATATTACAAAAGTTTACACTATTACGTAACTTTTGAGAGATCTTTGTTTTATTAATTTCATTCATTCATTTCTTTTTTTTAAATTTATTTTTTCTTTTAACCCCCTTTTTTTTAGAAAGAGAAATTAAACAATAATATAGTGTAAATATCGACACAATCTTTATATGAAATGATTATATATAAGTTTATAAGTTTATACTATGTAAATACTACACACACACACACATACATATATATATATATATATATATATATATAAGCAAAAGAAAAATAATAGTTCTGAGTTTAATGTCGTCAGCTCGACTTATTTCTTAAAAATTAGGCAAACAGAATTGTTGAAGCGTGTTTGTCGAAGAATCTGTTGATACAAGGCTTCAATCGATGACCGTTTACTTTGAATTTGTCGCCCCATCCATATGTTGTATTTCAATGGCACCATAGGGGGTGATTCCTATTACTGTATATGGTCTTGTCCAGCGTGACTTAAACTTTCCTGGAAATAATCTCACTCGGCTATTGTACAATAGAACACGATCTCCAATTTTAAAATCTTTATGGCGGATGAGTTTGTCATGCCATTTTTGTGTCTTTTCCTTGTACAATTTAGCATTTTCATGTGTTGTAATCCTGAACTCTTCCAACTCATCAAGCTGCAACAAACGATTTTTACCTGCATCTGGCAAGTTTAGATTCAACAACTTTATAGCCCAATACGCTTTATGTTCTAATTCCACAGGTAAATGACAAGCTTTCCCAAAAACTAGTTTATAAGGAGATGTGCCTATGGGAGTTTTGAAAGCAGTTCTGTATGCCCATAACGCATCATCCAATTTTAAAGACCAATCTTTTCGAGAAGAACCAACAGTTTTTTCTAAAATTCTTTTTAATTCTCTGTTGGAAACTTCTATGTGACGTCCTGGCCCGTCGTCACGGGAATTACCCTCCAGTTATATTGAACTTTCATGTGTTATGCTTTTATATCAGTGTTAGAGTCTATCGGGTGAGTTAGGAGTGAATTTGGATTGAAAATGAGGCATATAGCCTTTTTGAAGGAAACTTGAATATGGAAAGTCAACCTGGAGTTGACTATTTTGTTAGAGGGCTCGGAATCGGATTCCGATGACTCGGTTAGTTCCGAGAGGTGATTTGTGACTTAGGGGAGCGATCGGAATTGAATTTTGAGGCCCGGTGTAGAAATAGGCTTGAATTGGCTAAGGTTGAATTTTGGCGAAATCCGAACGGTAGGTGAGATTTTGATCCGGGGGTCGAAATGGAATTTTGACAGTTGCAGTAGCTCTGTTAGGTGATTTTGGATGTGCCTGCAAAATTTAAGGTCATTCGGACGTCGTTTGATCGGGTTATTGATCGAATGTGTAACTCGGAAAGTTTTAAGAAATTTAGGCTTGAATCCGTGGGTAATTGGTGATTTTGATGTTTAGGATGGTGTTTTTATGATTGGAACAAGTTCGAATAAGGAACTAGGATGTGTTGGTGTGTTTGGATGAGGTCCCGATGACCTCGGGGTGTTTTCGGATAGCTAAACGGGAGAAAATGTGGAAAAATTGCAGGTTTGTGTTCTGGTTCTGTTGTTTTAGCTCCTGCGGAAATGGGGGCGCAGGAGCGAGCACGCAGGAGCGGACAAGAAGGCGCAGAAGCGGAGGCGACCGCTGAAGCGGAGCCTGGCCCGCAGGGGCAGCTTCGCTGGTGCGAGAGGGATATCACAGAAGCGGTCTGGTGGTGTGATGGAGAAGTCCGCAGAAGCGGATTGGTGGTCGCATAGGCGAGTCCGCAGGAGCGGACTCCTGTCCGCAGAAGCGGGAAAGACCGTAGAGGCGGAGAGTATTCCGCAGAAGCGGTTCCGCAGGTGCGGAAAATGGTCCGCAGAAGCGAAAATCGCAGTGAGTTAATTGTGTCAGAAGTCAGAAAATTTCAGAAAACATTTCACACATTTGGGTCTCGGCTTTAGAGGCAATTTGGGCGATTTTGAAGAGAAACTCAAGGGAAATCATCAGGTAATCAACTATGGACTTGAACTATGATTAGTATTGATAATATCATGCAATTATATCATGAAAATGGAGGAATTTAGGGTGATTCATGGAAGATTTAACCCTAGGCTTGAACTTTAGAAAATCAAGGTTTTGAATGGCCAAATGAAGTCCGAATTTGGTAAAATTGATATGCTTAGACTCGTATTGAGAGGAGGGCTCCGAATATGTGACTTTTGTAATTTTCCGTCAAGCGTACCGAAAGTCGGGTTTTGGCAACTTTGCCATTTTTGATGTAAATCGAGTTGTATTGATTGGGTGTCATCCCATTGGCCTAATTTGTTATATTTCTGCTGTATTTGATCAGATTCTACGCGTGCGGAGCTTGATTCTCGTGGCAAGGGCATTGCGGAATAGTCGTCGCGCTGTATTGAGGTGAGTAATAGATGTGGGTGATGACCGGCGGGTTCGAAACCCCGGTATACCACTTTGTGACGCTGTATAGCGGCGAGACACGTATTCTCTTGTGAGTGCGGGGTCGATTGTGATTGGGGACTATGGCTTAGTCCGATTTGTTGGTACTTTGTTATGATATTAGGCTATTCTTGAGCCGTCGAACCTCCTTCTCGGATGGTTGCATACTATATTGTGATATTGGCTACTCTTAAGCCGTTGAACCCCCTTCTTGGGCGGTTGAGTATACTTGTGGGCCGTGAGCCAGTTATTGGATCCCGCGAGGATCGTTATCATTATCTTATGATATAGACATGTTAGTTACTACCAGTCCATAGCTATTTCTGTTATCATGCTATTTCCAATCTCTGGAATTTGATATTACTGTTTTCCAACTGAAAAATTATAAAAAGGGTTTTCAAAACTACTTTTAAGCATGCGAGGCTATATTTGCATATTAGCTGACTGGTAGTGGATCGAGCTACGCGTCACAGCGGTATACATGTTGGATCGGACTGCATGGCGCAGTAATATTGTGCTTGGGCTGTAGGAGCCCATCCGGAGTCTGAACCCCCACAGTAAGCACGGGCGCCCAAATTGGATCGGGCTACGCGCCGTAGCGGTCATATCATGCATTGCATTGCATTTAGCTACATCTGATAGCTGTTATACTGTTTTGCTGGTACTTGTTGGTACATGTACAATTGATATTGGTTCTGTGACAGGGTATTAGATTACAGCTTTACATAGTGCTTTATCGCGGATTTCTTATCTGCGCTCTTACCCCTGTTTATTACCACTGAGTCTGGCAGTACTCATTTTACTCCCTGCACCTTGTGTGCAGATCCAGGTACCTCTCAGCAGTGATCCGGTAGCTGTTCGAGGCGACATCCGTAGGATATTCGAGGTAGCTGCAGAGTCCGCAGGACCCGATATTCCTTCTTACTGTCTTTTGATTCCGTATTGATATTTCTTTCCGCACTTGGTATCTTGTAAACCTTTATACACTTATGTTCATTAGAGGCTCATGACTCTTGACCCTTCGGTCTATGGGAGTTGGCATGCGTTGGGACTTGGTTCCCTGTTTTGATATATTTATCATTGATGTCTTATAATTTGTTATGCTTAAATGGGATAAGGCGAGCTTCTAGCTCCGTAATTGTTATTGATTGGTCAGGCTGGCCTAGCAGTATGCTGGGCGCCATCACGACCGGATTTGGGGTCGTGACAAGTTGGTATCAGAGCCTAGGTTTGCTAGGCCTCATGAGTCTTGAGCCGGTTAGTAGAGTTTTGTGGATCGGTACGGGGACGCCTGTACTTATCCTAGGGAGGCTACGAACCTTTAGAAAACACTTCACATTTCTTGGAATTCTTATCGTGCGCACTTGATTCAGCTTGAGATATACTTTTTTGAAATTCCTTCCGCACGTCTGTGTATGCATCGAGCGCTCAGTAATATAATTACCTTATGGCTTGTGATTTCCCCGAACGAGAGGCAAGATATAATCTTTGTGAGATCATGTTGGGCCAGTCGGAAAGACTTGAGGATGGACCTTGTTTATGACTTGAGCATCGAGGTGGTGATTTTTTGAGTGGTGGCAATAGATAATGTATTGAGGATTTGAAACCCCGTATTTGCACTATACAGTGCTGTGCTGAGATGGAACACGCGTCATATGACGAGTGTGGTGGTATTGTGACTGGGGATATGGACTTGATCCTTCCCGATTGATAGATTACTGTGTATAATGACTGAGACTGGCTTATATCTATGTATTTGGGCTAATAGCCATGTTTGGGGCCTTGTGCCGATCGGTAGAGTATTAGGGAGGCTTACTAATGGATGAGTTGTTAATTGTTCGACTCTTATCTAATATGTTGTGTAGCCCCGAGCTATGGGCGTGGTGAATATTTATCATATCTCTTAGTTGGAAGGCAAAGTGCCTTACGTGTAGTAAAACGAGTTTAGACTCGGGAAGACTAAAGTGATTATGCTATGTATATCCTGGTGGAAGGTGTTGTACTGAAACACTAGATTGATGCGAGCAGGTGTAGAGCAGGTTCAGGTATAAATTGTGATAATATGATTCGTATAGTATTGAGATTTAATGTTGTTGAAACGCATTGTGATGTCTTGTTGAGTTGTGGATGTATTGTTAGAATGGTTTGGTGATTCTCTGGCAGGTGGATAGGCCAATTTACAAAGGAAACTCTGTCGAAATTTTTGAAAAATTTGGGACTTAGAAAATATTTCTGTCACCTAAAGAGAGTAGGCTTAACTGTGGTGTGTGTATAAATGCAAGAATTGCAGAAGGGTTAAGGTCTCTAATGATTCGAGTCTTTGTCAAGCTTGTAAATGACTTGAGTTTAATCTCACCATAACATTATGGAATCATTTGAGTAAGAAGGCTATGAGTAGCTAAAAGTGCTTTGATGTATGACTCCGAGCTAAGTTGGGGAGGTTGTTATTGATTAACTGATTGCACTGTCGTGTTTTGTGTTGGCTCTGTCTCTAGGTATGTTGGGAAATTTTGATAAAGGCTTATGGTGCTTCGTAGATTTGAAGAAATACTAGGATGTTGTGAACTTGTGTTGGTAAAGAATGTTCGGTGTATAGAAAAGAAAGATAGCTAATTGTAGTTGTATGTGATCATATTCTGCGGTGTCAGAGTTCTAGCAAGGCACGAGTGGTTCTGTTCAATAAGACAGTTGAATTACAGCTGAATGAGGGTGAATGACGCCCAAGAATAGTCCTGTGGTGTTCCAGATTTTGCTTGTAACGGTAAGGTGTCTTAAGATTATGTATGTGGATAAAGACGGTGTTTTCGTTAGAAGGGATCAAGACTTGTTCTATGTTATGTGAATGATGGGATTCTATGTATCCGTATTGGAAGGTAATGATACTAATTCAAAAATCGCATAAAGTTCTTCAAAATAATGTATTGTAGAATGTGGTACTTCTGGGAAACATTGAGGGAGTATTCAGAGGCCTATGGGTCTTATGTACGAATCTAGTATGGTAACAGGAGTTGATGTATTATGGTGTTACAGTAAGCGCTAATATTGAGTTAAAGATGAATCGGAAAGGAAAGTGGGTAAATGGAACAACTTGTTAATAAACCGAAGCGGTATGATAAGGAATACGATTAATTCCTGGTATGTGTTTGAAGTAATGAGTCTTGCAGATATTGTGCAACAAAGCTCTTGAGCGCTGGCAATTGTTTAACTGATATAGGTATAAGGACTCAGTCTTGGCAGTTTAACTTATGCAATGTAATTGGGAGAAAGAGTTTATGATGTGTTTTACCGTGGTTTGAAAATGAGTGTATTTTTCCTGTTGGTATGCAAGGCTTGGAATGTGTAATGAGTTTTCTTTATATGGGATCATGAAAGCCCTTGACTAGTTGAGTGCGCCGATGTTTGCGGCGTAGGAAAGGAATATGAATTTCCATGTTATCTTAGTGTGGTATGGTATATGCGATGTGTTATGGAAAGTTGATAATGGCATATTCAAGGTTTTGTGATCAGTTCATAATATATGGGGAGAAATTATTTAGCAGCACGGATAGCTGCAGGTGATTTAAAGAATCGATCTTTCTGGTGATTAAAGAAAATGGTACTGCTATTCTAGTGATTTGGCAGGGTATATGGTCCAAAAGGACAATGTAATGTAAACTGATAATATCCAGTGGTATGGTGGTATCCTCTTGTTGGATCGACTATAATAACTGAGTCGTTGATGGCATAGTGAAATTTCTGAATGGCTTTCGTGGTATGAATGGATGCTTGATGTGCGTTATGTATTTGTACAGTGAAGTACGGGATCAAGCATTGTGATTCATGTGTTATTTATGTGTTGGAGACTTGAAGTTCTCGTTAGTCCGCCTATGCAATGGTTGTATATCATGTGTATCGACACCATTTTGTGATTATCGAAAATCAGAAGCTCTAGTGGCTTTCTCTCTTAACTTGATATGACGAATTTGAATTATGATACTTGATTGCTGATTGGTCATCATTGGGCTAGGTTGTCTAGACTAATGTGATATAGACTATGATGGTATGGCACAAATTGTGTAGCAGAGTGCATCAGAGTATGCTCCAGCGGGGTAGTTGTACCTCAGGACCAGCAGACGGCTGGTGGGTATTGCTTTGTCGGTTGGGCCTTCGTGGCGGATATCAGTGCAGAGGTTTCTATCGTTGATTTGGTTCCGGTATTGAGTAACTTTGTCGGATACGTTTCTTGTGGCCGAACTTGAGGCTATATATATTTACCATAATGAGCAACTTGACTCGACGTGCATTTCTTTGGCGAGGGTTCTATATGGATCGGGTGGCGCGCCGCCACAGGTACTGTTATTTGGATCGGGTGGCACGCCGCCACGGGTATGGTATCTGGATCGGGTGGCACGCCGCCACGGGTATGTCATTGGAGCGGGTTGCACGCCGCAATAGTGTAATGCAAAAATAGAGTTAGTTATATGTTACCTGGTATATTATACCTCCTGACTTCTGAGGAAAAGTTCGTATTGAGTATCGCTCGGCGAATGGCACATCGGTTGTGTCCTTTCAGGATTTGATTGCATACATTAATTGTTTCACCGTGGGTAAGGTTGATTGCTTGGGTCCAAGACCTAGATCTGCGCGTGGCTAACCGTTTTGAGTTTGGTGGCTTGACATGCTTCTTGAGTAATAGTATTTGGATAGAATCACGAATCGTGGCAAGGCCACATGATGTTATGACCTCTCGAGGAGGAGTCAGGTACTCTATTTCTATAATACGAGACGCGATCTCAGTTCTATGTTATTATGGCACAGAGGAATTGAATTGCAGCTCTTTTGCTGGAGACAGTTGTCATGATTTGAGCTGTCATGATTCGAGTGTGTTCAGATATTTCTATTGGAGCCTATGTTGTGCTCGTCGTGGCTTAGGCCGGTGTTGAGGTGTCAAATCACCAGTGCGGTGTGTTATAATCGAAATGATCGTTGGAGCCAATAGTGAGTGTGAGTATATGTGATGTCAGCTGGTTAGAAAGGTAATACCGAGATTTGGGTCCGAAATCTGTTGTGGTATCAGTTAAAAGTGAAATGGATTCATGAATGGTTGACCTGAGAGATGGGTTCGATATATCGCGTGTTCGGTTGCCGTGGGCATGATATGAAAGTGTTGGAATAAGACTTTAGCTAATGAAAAAGGTTTTTCAGTTGGTATTTGGTTACCGTAGGAAATAATTGTGATTAGAGACTATCGTCTCGAGTGATTGGGTTGTTTGATACATCATATGATCTCACCCGGAGTGGTGAGTATGGCTTATTGCAGTGGATTCTAGTGTATCTTGAGTATAGGCATGGGATTAGCAATTGGTATATGATTTCGGAAAGTGCAATGTAGTTTATGGTTCAGATGGTTTGTGAAATTTTGGCTATATCGTGTAAGCGGACTTATGATAGATAGGGTGACGTGGTATCACCCCGAATACATGTTTGGTAAGGTCATTTAGCTATTGGGTTGCTCTAGTACAACTCTGGGTCCGCTCGAGGACAAGCGTTTGTTTAAGTTGGGGAGAATGTGACGACCCGGCCCGTCGTCACGGGAATTACCACCCCGTTATGTTGAAATTTCATGTTTTATGCTTTTTATATCAGTGTTAGAGTCTATCGGGTGAGTTAGGAGTGAATTTGGATTGAAAATGAGGCATATAGCCTTTTTGAAGGAAGTTTGAATATGGAAAGTCAACCCGGAGTTGACTATTTGGTTAGAGCGCTCGGAATCGGATTCTGATGATTCGGTTAGTTCCGGGAGGTGATTTGTGACTTAGGGGAGCGATCGGAATTGAATTTGGAGGCCGGTGTAGAAATAGGCTTGAATTGGCTAAGGTTGAATTTTGGCGAAATCCGAACGGTAGGTGAGATTTTGATCCGGGGGTCGGAATGGAATTCCGACAGTTGCAGTAGCTTCGTAAGGTGATTTTGGATGTGCCTGCAAAATTTCATGTCATTCGGACGTCGTTTGATCGGGTTTTTGATCGAATGTGTAACTCGGAAAGTTTTAAGAAATTTAGGCTTGAATCCGTGGGTAATTGGTGATTTTGATGTTTAGGATGGTGTTTTTATGATTGGAACAAGTTCGAATAAGGAATTAGGATGTGTTGGTGTGTTTGGATGAGGTCCCGGGGGCCTCGGGGTGTTTTCGGATGGCTAAACGGGAGAAAATGTGGAAAATTGCAGGTTTGTGATTCTGTTCTGTTGTTTTCGCTCCTGCGGAAAAGGGAGCGCAGGAGCGAGTCCGCAGGAGTGGACAAGAAGGCGCAGAAGCGGAGGCGACCGCTGAAGCGGAGCCCGGCCCGCAAGGGCGGCTTCGCTGGTGCGAGAAGGCGAGCGCAAAGCGGTCTGGTGGTGTGATGGAGAAGTCCGCAGAAACGGATTGGTGGTCGCATAGGCGAGTCCGCAGGAGCGGACTCCTATCCGTAGAAGCGGGAAAAACCACAGAGGCGGAGAATATTCCGCAGAAGCGGTTCCGCAGGGGCGGAAAATGGTCCGCATAAGCAAAAATCGCAGTGCGTTAATTGTATCAGAAGTTAGAAAATTTCAGAAAACATTTCACACATTTGGGTCTCGGCTTTAGAGGCGATTTGGGCAATTTTGAAGAGAAACTCAAGGGAAATCATCAGGTAATCAACTATAGACTTGAACTATGATTAGTATTGATAATATTATGCAATTATATCATGAAAATGGAGGAATTTAGGGTGATTCATGGAAGATTTAACCCTAGGCTTGAACTTTAGAAAATAAAGGTTTTGAATGGCCAAATGAAGTCCGAATTTGGTAAAATTGATATGCTTAGACTCGAATTGAGAAGAGGGTTCCGAATATGTGACTTTTGTAATTTTCCGTCAAGCGTACCGAAAGTCGGGGTTTGGCAACTTTGCCATTTTTGGTGTAAATCGAGTTGTATTGATTGGGTGTCATCCCATTGGCCTAATTTGTTGTATTTCTGCTGTATTTGATCAGATTCTACGCGTGCGGAGCTTGATTCTCATAGCAAGAGCATTGCGGAGTAGTCGTCGCGCCGTATTGAGGTGAGTAATAGATGTGGGTGATGACCGGCGGGTTCGAAACCCCGGTATACCACTTTGTGACGCTGTATAGCGGCGAGACACGTACTCTCTTGTGAGTGCGGGGTCGATTGTGATTGGGGACTATGGCTTAGTCCGACTTGTTGGCACTGTATTATGATATTGGCTATTCTTGAGCCGTCGAACCTCCTTCTCGGATGGTTGCATACTATATTGTGATATTGGCTACTCTTGAGCAGTTGAACCTCCTTCTTAGACGGTTGAGTATACTTGTGGGTTGTGAGCCAGTTATTGGATCCCGCGAGGATCGTTATCATTGTCTTATGATATTGACATGTTAGTTACTACCAGTCCGTAGCTATTTCTGTTATCATACTATTTCCAATCTATGGAATTTGATATTACTGTTTTCCAACTGAAAAATTATAAAAAGGGTTTTCAAAACGACTTTTGATCCTGCGAGGCTGTATTTGCATATTAGCTGACTGGTAGTGGATCGGGCTGCGCGCCGCAGTGGTATACATGTTGGATCGGACTGCACGCCGCATTAATATTGTGCTTGGGCTGTAGGAGCCCCTCCGGAGGCTGAACCCCCACAGTGAGCACGGGCGCGCAAATTGGATCGGGCTACGCGCTGTAGCGGTCATATCATGAATTGCATTGCATTTAGCTACATCTGATAGCTGTTATACTGTTTTGCTGGTACTTGTTGGTACAAGTACAATTGATATTGGTTCTGTGACAGGGTATTAGATTATAGCTTTACATAGTGCTTTATCGTTGATTTCTTATCTGCGTTGTCTTACCCCTGTTTATTACCACTGAGTCTGGCAGTACTCATTTTACTCCCTGCACCTTGTGTGCAGATCCAGGTACCTCTCAGCAGTGATCCGGTAGCTGTTCGAGGCGACATCCGTAGGATATTCGAGGTAGCTGCAGAGTCCGCAGGACCCGATATTCCTTCTTACTGTCTTTTGATTCTGTATTGATATTTCTTTCCGCACTTGGTATCTTGTAAACCTTTATACACTTATGTTCATTAGAGGCTCATGACTCTTGACCCTTCGGTCTATGGGAGTTGGCATGCGTTGGGACTTGGTTCCCTGTTTTGATATATTTATCATTGATGTCTTATAATTTGTTATGCTTAAATGGGATAAGGCGAGCTTCTAGCTCCGTAATTGTTATTGATTGGTCAGGCTGGCCTAGCAGTATGCTGGGCGCCATCACGACCGGATTTGGGGTCGTGGCATTCTACTTGCCCATTTGTTTGAGCATGATATGGAGTTCCTGTTTTATGAGTTACTCCATATTTTAACAATAAACTAGCAAATTGTCTGTTTATAAAATGAGTCCCTTGATCACTTATTATAACTCGTGGAGTTCCAAATCTAGAAAAAATATTTTTCTTGAGAAAAGCACAAACAATATGGGCATCATTTTTTTAGTAGCAATTGCTTCTACCCATTTTGAAACATAATCAACAACTACCAAAATATATTCATAGCCATTTGAAGGAGGAAAAGGACCCATAAAATCAATGCCCCAAACATCAAATATTTCACAAACAAGGATAGAGTTAAGAGGCATTTCATCCCTTTTTGAAATGTTACCGCTTTTCTGGCATTTGTCGCAAGTTGCAACATAATTTCTTGCATCTTTGAATAAAGTAGGCCAATAAAATCCAACTTCAAGTACTTTAGCTGCTGTCTTTCTTCCTCCGTAGTGTCCTCTTGCAGCCCCATCATGACAGTGACTTAAGATATTGTTCATTTCTGTCTCCGGTACACATCTCCTGATTATGTCATCTGCACAAAATTTAAACAAGTAAGGATCTTCCCAGTAATAATGTCTTGCTTCTTTTTTAAGTTTTTTCTTTTGTTCATATGAAAAATCTTTTGGAATCCATCCTCCTGCTAAATAGTTGGCAATATCAGCAAACCAAGGTGGTCGATTGATAATAGTTGTGACTGAAAATATATGTTCATAGGGAAATTCCTCTTTGATATCTTTTATCTCAGTAGGAGGATTTTCCAAACGAGACAAATGATCAGCTACCTGATTTTCAGAACATTTTCGGTCTTCAATTGTAAGATCAAATTCTTGCAAAATGAGTATCCATCTTAGCAATCTGGGTCTAGCATCTTTCTTTGCTAAGAGGTACTTTAAAGCTGCATGATCAGTATAAATTGTAACCTTTGTTCCTATCAAATAGGAACGGAATTTGTCAAATGCAAATACTACTACTAGTAGTTCCTTCTCAGTTGTATCATAATTTTTTTGAGCTTCATTAAGTGTTCTACTGGCGTAGTAAATGGGCATGAAAATCTTTTCTCTCTTTTGTCCCAATATTACTCCAACTGCTATATCACTTGCATCACACATTATTTCAAATGGTTTGCTCCAATCAGGAGAAACAACAATTGGAGCATTAGTCAAATGTTCCTTGAGAATCTTAAATGCTTTCCTGCAATCATCTGAAAATTCAAACTTCACATCTTTCATCAGTAGGTTAGTAAGAGGTTTCGAGATTTTTGAAAAATCTTTTATAAACCTTCTATAAAAACCTGCATGTCCTAAGAAACTTCTAATGCCTTTCACAGTGGTAGGAGGGGGTAATCCTGCTATAAGATCAATTTTAGCCTTATCAACTTCTATCCCTTTAGCAGAAATTTTATGTCCTAAAACAATGCCCTCTGTTACCATGAAATGACATTTTTCCCAATTAAGAACTAAATTTGTCTCTTCACATCTTTTAAGAACCAAAGTTAAATGATAGAGACAATCTTCAAATGTCTTACCAAAAAGTGTGAAATCATCCATAAAAATTTCAAGAAACGTTTCAGTCATATCTGAGGAAATTGCCGACATGCAACGCTGAAATGTAGCAGGAGTATTGCATAGTCCAAATAGCATTCTTCGGTAAGCATACGTACCTTGGGGGCATGTGAATGTGGTTTTCTCTTGATCTTCTGGAGCAATTGGTATTTGATTATACCCAGAATATCCATCAAGAAAACAGTAAAAACCATGGCCTGCAACTCTTTCAAGCATTTGATCAATAAAGGTCAAAGGAAAATGATCTTTCCTTGTGGCATCATTAAGTCTTCTGTAATCAATACAGACTCTCCATCATGTGACTGTTCTGGTAGGTATGAATTCATTATTTTTATTTTTTATTACTGTCATACCTCCTTTCTTTGGTACTACTTGTACAGGACTTACCCAAGGACTGTCAGATATTGGATAAATGATACCTGCTGCTAGAAGTTTCACCACTTCTTTCTTGACGACTTCCTGCATTGCTGGATTTAGTCTCCTTTGGGGTTGGACTATTGGCTTATAATCATTCTCCATAAGAATCCTGTGCATACAAATAGCTGGGTTGATTCCTTTGATATCAGCTATAGTCCACCCTAAGGTTGCTTTGTGTTTTCTCAGGACTCCAATCAGTTTGCCTTCCTGTTCTATAGTCAAAGAAGATGAAATGATTACCCGAAATAATTCAGGTTCAAGAAACACATATTTTAAATGAGAAGGAAGTTCTTTGAGTTCAGTTTTTAATTGAACTCCTTTGTGTGAGATTTTCTCATTTTCTGACTCTTTTTCTAGAATTTCTGCTTGTTCTCTAATTACAGGGTTATCATCACTTATTGTACCTGACCTAGCCAAACATCTCTCCAATGAATCAGTAATCAGTTGATTATCTTTGTATTCATCTACAAGGTCATCTAGTAAGTCAATTTGAAAACAAGATGATGATGACTCATCCCCGGGAAATTTCATCATTTTCTGCATGTCAAAAATCACTCTTTCCTCATCAACTCGCAAAATTAATTGTCCTTGATGGACGTCAATTATTGCTCTTCCTGTTGCAAGAAATGGTCTTCCTAAAATCAATGGTACCTCAGTATTTTCTTCCATTTCAAGTACTACAAAATCTACTGGAAATAAAAATTTGTCAACTATGACAAGGATATTTTCAATAATTCCTTTTGGTTTCTTAGTACTTTGATCAGCTAATTGAAGAGATACTCCAGTATCTTTTATTTCACCAAGTTCTAATTTTCTGAAAATTGAAAAAGGCATTAGATTTATTGAAGCACCTGAATCACATAACGCCTTTTCAAAGTGAGCACCTCCCACGGTACAAGGAATTGTAAAACTTCCCGGATCACCAAGTTTCTGTGGAAGCTTATTTTGAAGTATAGCACTACATTTTTCTGTAAGTTTAACCACTGAAACTTCTTCCAATTTTCTTTTACTTGACAAAATCTCTTTGAGAAATTTAGCATATGAAGGCATTTTGTCAAAGCATCTGTGAAAGGTATGTTAATGTAAAGTTGCTTCAAAATATCTAAAAACTTTGAAAACTGTTTGTCAAGCTTTTCTCTTTTCATCTTTTGGCGAAAAGGGAGAGGTACAGAGTGAGGATTTATTATCAATTCATATTCTTGTACAGTTTTCCCTTTTTTCTTTTGTTCTTTCAGAAACTTAGATTATATTTCATTCTCACCTTCATTTACCTTTTCCACTTCTTGTGGCTTTTCTTCTCTGTTTGCACATGGATCATCAAGAGATTTACCTGATCGTAGAGAGATGGCTTTGAGGCGTTCTTTTGGGTTTTTTTCAGTGTTGCTTGGTAGAGCACCTTGAATTTGTCCAGACATGAGGGTTGCTAATTGGCTTACCTGAATTTCCAAATTCTTGATAGCTGAATGTTGACTTTCAACTTTCTCGTCAGTAGCCTTACTGAATTTGTACATTAGGTCTTCAAGGCTTTGTTGATGAGCTCTTTGGGGCTGCTGCTGATACTGTTGAAAATTTTGTTGCCCTCTATTTTGATTTTGAAAACCTGGACGTCCTTGTACCTGCTGCTTCTGATTAAAAAATCTTTGAGGATTTTCAACACCATTAGGATTACTCCATTGAAATCCTGGATTTTTTTGTGCCATGGAACTAACAAATGAGTAATTATTTCTATAACCAATCATATTTTTCTGTTCCTCATTTTGTGTTGAAGCTTGACATTCATGATTTGGATGATTACCTTGACAAACATCACAATTCTCAAGTTGGGATGATGTGTGAGCACCTACCTGAAAAACCTCAACATTTTGTGTTAGGGTAGCAATTTGTTGTGTCAATAAATTCAAAGCTTCAGCTTGATTTACTCCTGTTGTTTTCTTGATAATCATTCTGTCTGAGGGCCATTGAACAGCATTTTCTGAAATCTCATTAAGCAATTGCATTGCTTCCACAGTAGTTTTTCCCATTATGGATCCTCCTGATGCTGCATCAATAACATTTCTAGTAGAGGGTTTAAGACCGTGATAGAAAATATATAAAATATCAGGGTCTTGGATACCATGATATGGGCATTTTCTTAACATTGCTGCTAATCATTCCCATGCTTGGTACACAGATTCAGAATCTGTCTGCATAAAATTATTGATTTCTTGTTTCATTTTAAATGTTTTTGCAGGTGAAAAATATTTATTAAGAAATTTTTGGGTCATTTGGTCCCATGTTGTAATGGAACCTCTTGGTAGACTTCGCAACCATGTTTTGGCTTCACCTTTTAAAGAAAAAGGAAAAAGTCACAACCTGATAGCATTTGTTGTGACTCCATTATACCTGCATGTTTCAACTAGTTCAAGAAAATCAATTAAATGGGTATGAGGATCTTCGCTCACATCACCGGTAAACTGACATGACTGTTGAATGGTTTGAATCAAGCCTATGCGGATTTCAAAGTTGTTTGTTGCAATTGGTGGTCTCCTCACACTTGATTCTCCTTCAAAATGCTCTGGCCTTGCATAATCTCTAAGTATTCTGTCACGTTGTGGAGCTACCTCATCAAATTGTTCTTCTCCTTGATGTGGTGGAAGTTGGTTATTGAGTTCTTCGTTCTCCATTTCCTCTTATATGAAAATTTGAGATCGTGAGGTTTGCTCTTTCCGCAACAACCGTAAGGATTTTTCAATTTCAGGATCGTATTTGACTAGTTCTTTAGAAGAGGAACGGGTCATACACTTTCTGAACAGACAAAAAAAAATCTCAAATTAGTAGTAAAACAATTAATCTGTAGTAGACTTTAGCCAATCCCCGGCAACGACGCCAAAAATTTGACGAGTGTCTGGCGTGTTTATGAATTAGACTCGTACTCTGTCAAATTATAGTATAGAAAGATGTCGAACCCACAGAGATTGGTTTATCTATTCTACAAACGTATCTTGTTTTAATCACTATTTGAGAAAATCAGAAAGAGTTGAGTTGTGAATTAATTAACTAAAATGCATGAATAGAGTAGTAGAAAATATTTTTCTTTTCACAAATATAATTAAAAGGTGTTGGGATCCTGACTTCACTTAATATTTTTGTTATATAGTAGATACACTTATCCTTCAACTTCAATTTCTCATAAATGTATAAATGCCTCTCACGATTACATTTATATATTATTACTATAGTTGAACAATTAAAAGCACTCCTCTCGGTTATACAAATTAATCGTTAAAATATTAATATAATGAATCAGAAATATATACTTGAACTAAAGTATGCTCTTTCTCAGTAAGTCCCTTTCGGTTACCCTACTTGTTATAACTGATTTCTACAATATTTGTCTCTTTCGATTACAAATAAGTATAGAATCAATTTTAGCATATATGAGCTAGATGTCACTAAATATGGTTAACATCTATTAATACAAAAATTAACTATTAATTTTTCCGCCTCTCTCGACTACAGAATTAGTAAGAAGTTAATATGTGGTATGAAATAGATAGATGTTAACAAATTAAATAACACCCAACTACAAAGCAAGTAAAATTTAAATGAAAAAAACTTCAGCTCAAGTATGCGAAATTGAAGAATAACATTTACTATTATATAAAAATATTAAGATCCGTCATTTTCCCAACACAAGAAAAGTTACTCCATATTGGATCCAAAACTGACAACGGAAATAATCTTGCCCATTAAATAAGAAAATAGAAAGAAATATTCAAGAGAATAATTCCCCCTATTTAATTAAAAATAAAAACTAGAGTAATTTCCAATACTATAATTTATTCGGAACTAGAAATAAAAGCCACTGTACTGACTGGACAGAATTAAAAGAACTGAACAACTGACTGAAAATGAGAAGGAAAATATCTGAAATGGATTTTAGTTTTCTATGCTGATCTCTCTTTCTCTCGATGCCTCTTTCGAATTCTGAGGCATCCATTTTATAACCACTCCATAACTAGTTATGCGTTGGTTATGAGTTTTGTTATGGGTTGATTATGGATCAGTTATGGATCTGTTATGAAAGCCCCTCCGTATATTGTCTTCTTTGTGCCTTGTTTATCTCCGTCACAGCTTACTTTTCTCCTTTGGTGTGCTATTTCTTAAAATCTTCCTTGATTCTGCATCACTTGCTTTACAATCTTTCCTGCATAATTTACTAAAAGTTAGGGAAGAATATGATAATTTCTTTATTTTTACAGAGAAAATTATATATTAAAAATCAAGTAAAATATACTGATCACTTATTAACAGAAGTAAAAGTCATTTCATGACTTCTCCAAGTGCCTTCCAGAGCACTATCATGAGAGTTCACCAAGTCACAGGCTTTTCCAAAAGAGATTCTCCTCTCATCTATTTAGGCTGTCCCCTCTATACTGGTAGGAAAAGAATTATCCATTTCAATCCCCTCATCTCCAAAGTGGTTAGTAGAATTAGAGGTTGGCATGGCAGGATCCTCTCTTATGGAGGAAGATTCACTCTCATAAAACATGTTCTCCAATCTCTCCCAATACACCTTCTCTCTGCTGTATCTCTTCCTAAAACAGTCCTCAAGCAAATAGAAAAACTCTTTGCTAACTTCTTTTGGGGCATGGACAAAGATAGGAATAGATACCATTGGGCTTCTTGGCAAAGATTGACCAACATACAGGAAGAGGGTGGTATTGGCCTTAGAGCTATCTCAGATGTATGCAAATCCATGCAATTCAAGCAGTGGTGGAACTTTAGAACCAAACATTCATTGTGGAACACCTTCTTATTAGCCAAATACTGTCAGAGATCTCACCCTGTTGCTAGGAAATGGGACACACGACAATCTAAAGCCTGGAAACACATGACCATGAACAAAAGAGAGGCAGAAAAACATATACAATGGAGGCTTCATTAAGGTGATATCAGCTTCTGGTGGGATAACGGGGTAGGAGATGGAAATCTAGCTTCTTTTAGAGATGAGAATAGTAGACCATCCAACATGAAAGTGAAGGAATTCTGGAGCAATGGGCATTGGGATGCTCATAAACTTAACAGATTTTCCCCCCATGCTCTCATACATCACATTCTTCAAACTCCAATTTACTACCAGCCACTATGTCAAGATGTCCCAATCTGGAAACCTACCACCTCAGGTAAATTCACGTGTGCCACAACATGGGAAGTAATTAGACCAAAGCAGCAAATCACCATTACCAACAGATGCACTTGGCACAGCAGTATCCCTTTCAAATGGTCCTTTAACCTATGGAGAGCTCTTAGGAACAAACTGCCCACTGATGACAATGTGGCCAGGTTTGGCCCTCCATCTGTCAACAAATGTGTTTGCTGCATTCAACCTTCCTATGAGACTATCAACCATATCTTCACAAGTGGAAACTTCTCTAAATCCATCAGGAGAATCTACTCTGCTCCTGTTGGTATTGCTCATAACCATGTCCTCCTGCATCAAACTCTTCTAAAATGGTGGTTACTGCAAAGAACAAACCAAGTTTATAAACTCATCCTCCACACTGTGCCTATCATAATAACCTGGAATTTGTGGAAGAATAGGTGTAGTGCCAAATATGGAGGAAGATCTTCATCAATAGCCAGAGTCACCCACTCTATTGACACTGACATCCATCTGCTTCTCATTACTTTATATCCTCACATTAACTGGCCACTCAACTGGATAGACCTTTACCCATTGATAGAAGGCATAACTCACCCTCCTAAAGTGCTGAAGGTCTCTTGGACAAGACCTCCTGTAGGTTTTGTCAAGGTTAATAGTGATGGGAGTGCCCTAACAAACCCAGGTAGAATTGGTGCTGGTGCAATCATCAGGGGCCACATGGATGAGTTCATTCATGCAATCTCTGCCCCCATTAGCATATGAACAAATAACATAGCTGAAGCTGAAGCATCATATCTGGGCATTGCATGGTGCATTACCAATGGATTCACCAAAGTTCAACTTGAAGCTGATTCTGCTCTCCTAATCCACTGGCTAATCAACCAGACAACACCACCTTGGACCTTACATATGATAATCCAAAGGCTTAAGCAGACATGCCAACAATGTGAAGCTATTTCCTTAAGCCACACTTTTAGGGAAGCTAACTCTCCTGCAGACTCACTCTCCAAAATAAGTCATGACTTGTCTTCTACCACCCACTACCACTCCCTCACACAACTGCCTCCACAGATCAGGGGCCAAATCCAATTGGACCAAATTGGAACCCCTTCTTTCAGGCACAAAGCCTCAAACAGAATACAAATCCCCTCTCATGCTTCTAGTTCTTCACATGGCTATGGTTGAAGTGAATATGAGGAAGAATGCACACCCTACAATTCAAAAAGCCAAATCCATAACTCAGGACCCAAATAATACCACAAGTCATAGCCTTGAAACCTCCCAGCAGATGGTTTTACTAACTATGTTTCTTGTTTTGCGGGTACTCTCTGAATCTGTTCTACATAACTATCTATGGTGCCTTCACAGTGTTGGTATAACACCCAACACCTTGAATATGCAACATGAATACTATGTACAAACCACAAGAATCCACAGTCAAACCCCCAGGATCTATTCTTTGCATTTCACTGCATCTTTTATCACTAGATCTTGGGGTCTTCCTTCTCTTTTGCCTCTGCCACCAGTTGCACCACACCTAGCTGCACACAACTCACAATCTAAACAATTTCCCATCAAACACACACCACCACAATACACACAAAGTCAGGAACCAAATACCCACACCAACTCATTAAGAGGCACCAATTACATCAAAATGGGCAGAAATGTCCTGTTTTTATCTAACAACTTTTATTGTTTTACAGGTACCATCTTCTTCAGGGAAGTTTGGTCATTGAAATGTAATCTAAGAGTGGTATTAGTCACCATGTGGCTCAATCTCTTGATCACATGTCAATGGTTACACCAAAAACAACAAAAGAGTCACAACACTTTCAAAGGGCACAAAGAACCCACTCTTCTGGTCACAAAGGAAGCAGCATCTGGAGGCTGTGGTTTTACCAAGGCAACAATAGACATATCTACATGTATTGCATCAACAATATACATGTAGATAATACAACAAAAGCAGGAACATCACCCAGTTCCCAAGCCTTACAGCCAGAATGCAATAGAATCAGGCTTCTGAGCACCCTTTCTCTGTTATGCTGTCATCAGATCAACAATGTCCATCTCCAGTACTCTTCTGTACCACTCTCCACAATTGGCCTCTACTCAGCTAATTGCAGACCCCACAAAAACCTACAAATACTGAGTAGACCAGGGATTCATCAATGCTCCCCTCTCCCCAGACTCATCTCTAGTATACACAAGAACCTGGAGATAGAGCTCCCCCTTTTTCCTAACTGTTTGTTTTCTTTTACAGGTACCTTGAGTGCACTTGATTATATGGTGTGTTTTCAGTTAGTGGTATTACTATCTCAGATACTCATTCTGCTGAAAGCACACCAAATAATTCAAGTAGCTCCCCAATTGATCACAAATCAAAACTCAGGACAATGCTCTACTTCAAAGAGAACATCAACATATGATATTCACAATCACTGCCAATGCTACTGTTGCTGCTGCACACATGAGGAAATTACATATAGGGAACCAGACCTAACATTCACTCCAAGCAAGACATGCATAGCCACTCAGCAGTACTCTCTCCATTGAGCAGGGACACCACACTACTCACTCTCCTCTGTCAAGTGCTTTAGCTTTACAAGCCTAGGGCCTTGTACTCTTTTGCCTACCACTCTTCATTGTAGCTTTCCTGGACTGACATGTCAAAGCAACAATAAAGACTGGAACATGTATCATATTAGGTTTTGTCAATAGTTATAGCCATAGATCCCCCCTTACACTTTGCTAAGTGTATAGATAACTTTTGCTACATCTCTCCCCAAATAGGTAGACTAGATAGCCTTCCCACAGGCTTTAGTGTTCTAGGTTATCTACTTTCATGTAATGTAACCTCCAATTGTCGCATAGCAAACAATTGGACCATAGTGATAGGTTTTATTTATCATCCAGTCTATATGTCACTTGATCATCACAAGTGTTTGATCAAGAACATATTTGTCTTGGTGGAGGCCAGGCCTATACCCTCCTCCACCCCTGATGTACTTCTTCTTTTATATATGAAAATCCCCTAGGCACGATGCCTAGTTTAATAATAAATAAATAAAAAAAAAACTAACGAAGGGTGCAATACCTGGTCGCTGAAAGGATAAAGATGCGGTCCTTATAGTTTGCACCAATATTAAAATATTCTATTAATTAAACCTCCCCAAAGTCCCTTTGAGACATCCGATAAAAAACTAGACCACCCCTCGCCCCTCCTCCCCCTACTAGTTTTCCCCATACTGAAACCCTAGCAATTCGCTATTCCACATTTTCTCCAGGGTTTTCTCACGATGTGTCTACCATCTATCTGAAGTGACTGAAGACTCACAAACCGGCAATAACAAGAGTTGTCTATATGAACGGGTTTGTCCGTATCTTTCTTTCTTTCTCTTATTTCTAGGTTTAAAATCGAAAACTTTCTTATTGAGTATGACGATCGTCGGTGTAGATTCTACTGAATACTGATGGTGGATAGGGTTTCGTTTAAAATCTTGGGCTTGGTGGGCAAGGAGGATGAGGAATAAAATATAACCCCAGTTGTTATGTTCGTGAGATTATAAAAATATAGGTAACAAGGGTGTTTCACTTCTGAAATGTCATTATGAATGCAAGATGCAAGTGTGTGAACATTTATATTCTAAGTGCTGTGAGAAAAAATATTAAATGTTGATAGAATTTTCTCTTATATAGTAAAAAAAACCTTAGTCTTTATGAATCCAAAGGTAAAGGAATGAAAACATTTAACCAGAATTATCTAATTTCTTTTGATGTTTCCAAAGCAATAAACTAGTTCATGTGTGATCTTTTCCACCAATATTTCCAAAATTTTCCTTTAAACTGTAAAGCGTGAGACAACATAGCAGAGGAAGTAAGAGAAACCAAAAATCACTGCATATGAACTACCACATTGATACAAAAAGCCCATTAGTATTCTATGAACTTGTTTAGAGGACTAAGGCAATATGGGATTGGGTTGTGACCATGGCTTTTGTTATAAGGTGAATTGGTTCAACTCCTTATCAAAAAGGGTGAATTGATAGAATTGTGTTGATCCATTAGGTCTTCTTGTTCAGTTATTCATTGTAGATATTCATGTATTTTTCCTTGGATTTGTATAAGCAGTGTAATGAGGATAATGCTGATTGAATGGGGTAATTCTAATGTTGTATATAAAACAATTATCTAATAGCTTATATATACTATTCACTTCTTAAAAGTTGAACCACTACTAATCAAGTAAAGAGGGCTTTAACTACCTATGATGTGTTGTGTTAGGAAAGGAAAGTACTCCCTGCTAACCTGTAGATAGGTAATCTTGTGGTGTTTACTTGGTTCAACCTTAAATTGGTATTGATGTGCATTTTGAAGATTCATGTATTTCTTTAATGTATTTTTTCTTTAAGAAATATTGTTATTTTAGCAGATCTTGTGGCTAGAGCTTCCTAAATAATCGATAGAAACAAGAAATTTGGAAAACCTAAATAGTTGATGACTATGGTCTTTTGATATTTCTATATATGTTTTCAAATTACATTAGTTCTTTTCCAAAAGGTTATTAAGATCTACTATTTATCTCATTTTTTGTTTTCCTCCAACGGCATGACCAATAATCTGTGCGTATATTAAAGTTGGCATAATCAGTAACTTAAAAACAAAATAATTAGGTCCCTATAATGGATAAGCAAGTCTTTTGGCCTATAGTAAAAAAAATTTGTAATCTAATAATATCTTAAGTATTGTACTAACCTTAAGTCTCAACCTCAGGCAGATTGAGGGGACAAGTTAAGCCTGTTAATTAGATTCTCTTTTTATGTTTGAAGTATAACAAAGATTATCAGTCACCAAAAACCTTTATTATCTTCCGATACTTGTTCACCTTAGGCATTGAAAAAGGTCTGAGGAGAAGTCTTTATATTCTAGAAACAGAATTTTTCTCACCGTGAGTCGTACATAATCACTCATGATGCTTGCATCTTCACTGATTTTACTCTTTAATTTCTATGTTGGGTTGCTAAATTCTAAGATCTTAAAGTACATAGAAGCAGCATACCAGTGTAAAGAAGATAGAAATGAGGCAGGTTATCCTAAGCATCTTTTCTGCAAGCTCAAGCTTATTAAGATGGTGCAGGTGTATCATGTGAGAGTTTCACAATTGAGGTGAATGTGAAGGATTTGGTCTTTGAACCCAGAGACAACGGAAAGATCCGTAAGCTTCGACTCTTTTTTTCTGTTTCAAATATTTTATGTTCCCAGGTTCTAATGTTGCTTATGCGCACCAAAATCCTTCAGTCCGGTGAGAGTTCAATAATATTTAGCATGTTCTGATTTGATAATTTCATTGATCTTTTTCAAATAAATGTAGTTTTTAAGGAACATCTTCTGTTGGAGTTCTTAGGTTAAGAATGATGTTAGAATATACATCAAATATTTTATTTGAATAAAGACATATGTGGGAAATGATTGGTGGTCTTTTGAGAAAGGCAATAACATTGATGGTTTCAGTTTCATCCTATGTAATGTCCTTTATATTGAGCTATCATTTATGCAATTTGATTCATATCTAGCTTTCAGATGTTGTAAAGGATGTAGTTAAAGTGTAATAAAAATTTGTTTGGTTTGAAGGAGAGGAAAATATGCATTATACGTGTGTTCTCCTCCATTGTTATAACTTTCAGAGTGGAAAAATTGTTATTTGTCATGACTTGAATGATATTAAAGTTTGTGAACAAGCTTTATACCTCAATTATATTAATGAATAGTTGGAAAGTGAAGCCTTTTGAGTTGTGCTAGAAAAGAAACATGTTTGTCGATTTGATCTATTATGCAATTATGTACAATAACTTGATTTTCATGTACATAATTCTCTATATGTAAAGAAATTACTTCCTTTAATGTTAGAGCATGCTTCGTTGAAAGATAGTAAACTATGTGGTTAATTCTCTGGAGAAATGGACAATTTAGACATTAGTGATACTTATATGGTATTATGATGTCCTAAAGATGTTCTAGTTGGAGTTCTGATCCAAATATTCTCTTTTCATGCTTATAGGAAGTAGTTGAACTATTAGAACTCACTGTTACCTTATTTCATTTTAGTATATACAGCACAGTATCCCATCCAAATGGACAATTACTGAAAATGTTGTGTAAAGTAAATTGTTTAATTTGAATTTATTTTCTGCTTGTATAGGCTAATATGTGCATAAATAATTTTTTTTTAGTATATACAGCACAGTATCCCATCCAAATGGACAATTACTGAAAATGTTTTGTGTAAAGTAAATTGTTTAATTTGAATTTATTTTCTGCTTGTATAGGCTAATCCAAATATATCCAAACAGCAAGTTGTTGAACACAGTAAATGAAAGCTTACTACACTAATAGAGATATGAAATATACCTACAACAATAATTTACTTTGACTAACAAAGTCTACATCAAGATGCTACACCAGCAAGAATTTTGAAATTAATTAGTTAGAATATTTAGATGGTTGTAGTATGTAAAATGTAAATGCTAAGAAACATGTAGGAGGTAAGGTATGTGTCCCCTCTTTGTATTGGACATGTTATTGAAATCTGTATCAAGGTTTTAGTGATTTAACTTTGATATGTGCGGGTGTGTATGTGTATATATATGTGTGTGTGTGTGTGTATATATATATATATATATATATATATATATATATATATATATATATATATATGATGTTACCGATAACAATGTTGTATTGATCTGATTATCTTTGTTACAAATTGTAAAATATTATGGAGATAAATTGTATAGGAGAGGCTCTGCAATTAGGTTTTTGGTCCTTAAAAACTTTATAAGACCAGTAGAAGCTGGTCGCTAAAAATATATAAGCATCATATGGGTCTTTGTCTAGGACCAGAAATGTGGTCTATAAAAGTATTTTGAGGACCAGAAATGTGCTGGTTGTAAAAACTCTTCAAGGACCAGCAAGTCAACTCGTCGTTATTAATTTTTAGCGACGGAGCCTATAGCGACCGGTGGTGACTAGATTTTACTGGTCGCTAATAACTTTTAGAGATGAGAATTAAACTATTAGGGACCAGTTTTCTCGTCCCTAAAGATATTTTTTCTTGTAGTGCTAATACCTTATTCAAACTTGCACCAATTCTTAAAACACCTCAAACAACACCAGAAACTCTATTAAATCAGGGATTCAAGCCTAAGAACTTCAAATTCTATCAAAATACGCTTTCGATAAAAAACCTAACCAAACCTCGCCCGAATGACTTGAAATTTTGCACACAAATCCCAAATGACATAACGGAACTATAGGAACTTCCGAAATTCAAATTTGACCCTCGGATAAAAAATTCAATATCAGACCGGAAACTTAAAAAATTCAAACTTCGACATTTCAAGCCTAAATTAGCTACAACTCCCAAAATACATTCCGAGCATGCTCCCAACCCCGAAATCACCTAATGGAGCTAACAGAATCATCAGATTTCCATTCTGAGGTCGTCGTTACACTGTTTCGAAGACGGACCATTTTTCAACTCTTAGGCTCTTATTTAGGGACTAAGTGTCCCAAAACACTTCCACTCCGAACACCGAACGTCCTGACAAACCAAAATAGCAGAAATGGACTTAGGATAAGTAGTTAATGGAGGATCGGGGATTAAATCCCAAAAATGACCGACCGGGTCGTTACATCCTCCTACACTTAAACATTCGTTCGTCCTCGAACGAGCATAGAGAACATACCTGAAGTAGCAAAAAGATGAGGGTACTGGTTGCGAATATCCTGCTTGGTCTCCTAAGTCGCCTCCTCGGCCGGCTGACCCCGCCACTAGACCTTCACTGAAGCAATGTTCTTTTACCTCAACTTCCTAATCGGCCTGTCCAAAATGGCCACTGGCTCCTCAACATAAGATAGATCCTTATCCAACTGAACTAAACTGAAATCTAACACGTGCGACGGATCACCGTGATATCTCCGGAGCATCGAAACATGAAATAACGGATGGACTCCAGCTAGGCTGGGAGGTAAGGCAAGCTCATAAACAACCTCCCCAACTCGCCTCAAGATCTCAAAAGGCCCAATAAATCTCGAACTCAGCTTCCCTTTCTTCCACCTCATGACGCCCTTCATAGGCGAAACCCGAAGTATAACCCGCTCACCTACCAAATATGCAACATCACGAGCCTTCTTGTCCATGTAACTCTTCTATCTGGACTGGGCTGCACGGAGTCTATCCTGAATCACCTTGACCTTGTCCATTGCATCCTGGACAATCTCAGTACCTAGCAGTCCGGCCTCGCCCGACTCGAACCAACCCACGGGAGACCTGCACCTCCTACCATATATAGCCTCATACGGTGCCATATGAATACTAGACTGGTAGCTATTGTTATAAGCAAACTCCACCAGTGGCAGCAAATGGTCCCATGACCCTCCGAACTCAATCACGCACGCACAGAGCATATCCTCCAGAATCTGAATAGTGCGCTCAGATTGTCTATCCGTCTAGGGGTGGAATGCCATGCTCAACTCCACTCGAGTTCTAAACTCCTACTACACGACTCTGCTGAACCGTAATGTAAACTGAGTACCTCAATCTGAGATGATAGAAACTGGAATACCATGCAACCGAACGATCTCCCTAATATAAATCTCCGCTAACCGCTCCGATGAATAAGTGGTACACACAAGTATGAAATTAGCGGACTTGGTCACCCGATCCACAATGACCTAAATAGAATCAAACTTCTTCACGGTCCGTGGGAGTCCAGATACGAAGTCCATGGTGATATGCTCCAACTTCCACTCCGGGATCTCTATCTGCTGAGGCAACCCACCCGGACGTTGGTGCTCATACTTCACCTGCTGGCAGTTGAGGCATCTAGACACGTAGTCAACTATATCCTTGTTCATCGGCCTCCACTAGTAGTGATGCCTCAAGTCCTGACACATCTTCGCAGCACACAGATGGACAGAATACCGCGAACTATGGGCCTCTGCTAGAATCAACTCTCGAAGACCATCAAACTTTGGGCACACAAATCTGGACTTGCATCCTCAATACCCCATCATCCCCGATGGTAACATCTCTGGAATCACCACGCCGAACTCTATCCCGAAGGACAAGCAAATGAGGGTCATCGTACTATCGCTCCCTGATGCAATCAAATAGGGAAGATCGAGAAACCACAGAGTCTAGCACCCGACTAGTCTCCGAAAAGTCCAATCTCACGAACTGACTGGTTAAGACTTGAACATCCATCGCCATAGGTCTCTCCGAGGCTGGTAGATATGTCAAACTCCCAAAACTCTCCGCTTGGCGGCTCAAGGCATTGGAAACCACATTGGCCTTGCCCGGGTGATAAATAATAGTAATATCATAACCTTTAACAACTCTAACCATCTCCTCTAGCGCATATTCAGGTCCATTTGCTTAAGCAAGTGCTGCAAACTTCGATGGTCAATATAGATCTCACAAGGCACCCCATACAAATAATGACGCTAGATCTTCAAGGCATGAACAATAGCACCAAACTCAAGATCGTGGACTGTTTGGACGCGTAGGCAATCACCCTACCGTCTTGCATCAACATCGCTCCAAGTCCGACCCGTGAGGCATCACAATAAACTTTATAAGACCTGGAACCGGTAGGCAGCATCAAGATTGGGGCTGAAGTAAAAGCTATCTTGAGCTTTTGGAAGTTCGCCTCACACTCCTTTGTCCACTGAAAGGGGGCACCCTTTTGGGTCAATCTAGTCATAGGGGCCGCAATTGATGACAACCCCTACACAAAGCGAGGGTAATAACTCGCCAAGCCAAGGAAACTGTGAATCTCTGTAGCTGAGGAGGGCCTGGCCAACTCTGCATGGCTTCCACCTTCCTCGGATCCACTCGAATGCCCTCACTCGATACCACATGGCCTAGGAATGCTATAGAACTCAGCCAGAACTCACATTTTGAGAACTTTGCATATAATTTCTTCTCCCTCAGAGTCTGAAGCACTATCCTTAGGTGCTTCTCATGATCTTCTCGACTTCAGAAATATACCAGAATATCATCAATAGAAACAATCACGAATGAGTCAAGATATGGCATGAATACACTGTGCATCAAATACATAAAAGCTATCGGGGCATTAGTCAACCCAAATGACATAACAAGGAACTCGTAATGAACATACCGAGTCGTGAAAGTAGTCTTCGGGATGTCTGGCTCCCAAATCTTCAACTGGTGGTAACCTGAG
This sequence comes from Nicotiana noctiflora, assembly GCA_032618575.1. Lineage (NCBI taxonomy): Eukaryota > Viridiplantae > Streptophyta > Magnoliopsida > Solanales > Solanaceae > Nicotiana > Nicotiana noctiflora. The sequence continues at coordinate 132,224 of JASVEL010001202.1, forward strand.
TGCAAATCAATCTTGGAAAACACCTATGCGCCCTGAAGTTGGTCAAACAGATCATCAATACGAGGTAAATGATATTTATTCTTCATTGTAACTTTGTTCAACACTTCAACTGGTGATAATCAATGCACATACGCATAGAACCATCCTTTTTCTTCACAAACAAGATAGGAGCATCCATGGCGAAATACTAGGCCGAATGAAACCCTTACCCAGCAATTCATGCAATTGATCTTTCAACTCCTTCAACTCAAGAGGAGCCATGCGATACGGAGGAATAGAAATGGGCTGAGTGTCCGGTAACAGATCAATACCAAAATCGATATCTCTATTGGGCTACGTGCCCAGAAGATCAGCTGGAAACACATCGGGGAAATCCCGTACCACTGGACTGAATCAACAGAAGGGGTGTCAACACTAACATCTCTCACATAAGATAAATATGCGGTACACCCCTTTTTAACTATACGTCGAGCTTTAAGGAAAGAGATAACCCTATTTGGAGTATGATTTTAAGTACCACTCCACACAATACGTGGAACACCTGGCATAGCCAGCGTCACGGTCTTGGCGTGACAGTCAAGAATAGCGTGATGGGCCGATAACCAGTTCATGCCTAGAATAATATCAAAGTCAACCATACCGAGTAATAATAGATCTGCTCTGGTCTCAAAACCACAAATAGTAACCAAACACGACCAGTAAACACGATCCCCTAGGCACACCCAAATGCAAAGCAAAATAAGAAGACACATACGGATAAGTAGAGCCTGGATTGAATAGAACCGATGCCTCTCTGTGACAAACCAGAATAATACCTATGATGATAGAATCGGAGGCAACAACCTCAGTACTAGAAGGAATGCAATAATATCTGGCCCGACCCCTCTCACAAGGGCGACCTTTATCTCCCCGGCCTCAGGTCCTGGCTGGCTGGGCAGGTGGGGCAGTAGCTGGAGTTGAAACCATAGCCTAGGAACTCTGAGGAGCATGCTGTGGCTGAGCAGTATGTGGAGGTGCACTTCTCCCAAGTCTAGGGCAATCCCTCACCACATGACAGGTTTTACCACACTCATAGCAAGCTTTGGGAGGATGTGGTGGATGTGACTGACTAGAACTAGGCCTGCTGGGCTGACCTCTGAAAGCACCCTGCGCAGGAGGCGCGCTAGAAACTGGAGGTGTATAATAAGGCTCCTGAGGTGTAGGTGGAGCTGGAGTAGTGTCGGCTGCTGGTAAAGCTGAATGTACAGGGCGACCAGGATAATCCCGACCATAACGACCTACTGATGGGGTACGAGCACCGGAGTATTGACCCGACTCTCGAGACTTCTTGGCCTCCCTCTACCCTTGCTCTCTGGTGAGCATACCCTCAATCCTCCTAGCAATGTTCACTACCTGCTGGATAGGAATATCTATCTCCGACTCTCGAGCCTTGCTGGACCGGATGGGTGGAATAAGACCCTTGATAAACCTCTGAACTCTCTCCCGAACTGTAGCAACCAAAGCCGGTGCATGTCTAGCCAACCTGGTATAACATATGGCATACTCTAAAACTGTTTTAGCACCCTAGCGCAAGTGCACAAACTCCGCGAGCCATGAATCCCTGAGGCTCTAGGGAACAAACTCTCTCATGAATATGTTTGGGAACTGGGTCCAAGTCAGTGAGGCAGCCGCGACTGGACTGTCTATCTAATAAGTACGCCACTAATCATAGGCGGCTCCCCCGAAGCTGAAAGGCGGTGAAGAAACCCCGCTAGAATCCACTATGCCCATAGTGCAAAGGATGCAATGACACTCCTCCAAAAATCCTAGGGCGTCATCTGATGCTAGGCCACTGAACACTAGGGGATCATACTTCTTGAACCTGTCTAGTCGACGCTGCTCGTCCTCAGAGAGAGATGACCCATCCCCGAGCTGTGCTAGTGCTGCGGGCGATACATGAATAACCTCTGAGGCCTGCTCCATCTGCACTCTTTGCTCAGGAGTGCGGGCTGCGGGATTGGGCCAGTCCCCCAGCCTGAGATATAGCTGCAGCGAGGGGAAGCAACCCCGCTCGAGCCAAGGCAATGTACATGCTCATGAACTAAGCCAGGGTCTCCTGGAGAGCTGGAGTAGTAGTAGCGTTAATAGGTGTACCAGATGCATGTGATCCAATTGGATCTGTTGGTGGTACCTCAGCAGCTCGCGCAGGCGTTATAGCTGCACCACATGTGCGTCCTCGACCTCTACCCCGGCCTCTGATGGCCGCATAGGGGGCGCGGGTGCCTGGTCCTCTCATGTAGCACGTGTCTTCACCATCTGTGAGAGAATAGAAAGACAGAAGTTTAGAATTGATGTCATAATATAGCACGACAAGGAATTAAAAAGAAATGAAGATTTTTTTCCTAAACAATTACATAGCCTCTCGTAGATAAATACAGACATCTCCGTACCGATCAACGAGACTCTAATAAATCGGCCTGTGTTCCGTGACTCCTTTGAACCTAGAGCTCTGATGCCAACTTGTCACGACCTTACTTCACCAATCGTGAACATGTCGTGATGACACCTAGTCCCCACGACCAGGTAAGCCAAATATTGCAGAAAAATATAATAGTTGCGGAAAACAAAATAAACCAAATTAAATAACTAATGAAATCTGTACTATATGCCGGTCGACATATACAACTCATTACACAAGTCTACTACAATCCCCAAGGACCCGGAAACTCACGGGCAACACAGGCTATAGAAAGTACAGTATGGTCTAAAACCTCCAGAATAGTCTAACAACTAAAAGAGAGAAAAACTAGATACTAAAGGTAGAGTAAGAGGGAGACTCGTCGGTCTGCGGACGTAGCAAAACTACCTCAAAGTCTCCGTGATCCTCCTGCCTCACTGGTAGTGCGCCTGCATATAGGTACCTGGATGATTTGTACATGAAAAATATGCGCAGGAAGGGCATGGGTACACCACAGCAGTACTCAGTAAGTCCCAAGCCTAACCTCATTTGGGTAGTAGCGAGGAAAGGTCAAGGCTCTACTAAGGTAAAATATAATGAATAATAACAAGATAACGGAAATAGTCTAAATAAAGTCTACAGTAAAAATCTAAACAAGACAAGTACAGGAAAAGAATAATAGAAAGTAACGGCAACAATACAAGGTATATATTGCTCTCAACCATGAATAATAGCTGGGGATCTCGTGGTATCCCGAGGATCTCTCGGTATCCTCATCATATGCACCAAGGATCTCTTCGTATCCTCAATAAGTAAGCCAGCAATCTCTTGGTATCCCATTATATATATAGAAACACGTGCCCGAGATCTCTTTGTATCCCGCACCTTCAATCCAGAATAAGTCAATATAGGGGGATCTCTTGGGAAGCCGTTCCGTAGTCCCAATTTAAAACACACCATAACAACAACTCAAAATCTCAGAATAAATGCTAAATCAATACAAGTAATAGAAATTTCTAACCTAACATGCTTCACAGAATGCAAATAGAAACAGTTAAGCAAGTAAGTCAGCTAAACATGCTTCTCTAAGCTAGCAAAGTCTAAACCTACAATTTAATTGAACAAGTAAACAGAAATCTCAATGTCAATACTCCAAGTTGAAACGGGTTTACAACAATTTGCTCAAGTATGCGCTCGTCACCTCACGTACGAGGCATTCAAATGTTCAGAACATGTCCTAAGGGGAAAGGTCCCCCACATAAGGATAGACAAGCCACTTACCTCGAACCGGCTCAATATTACTAGAAACTGCGTCTTTGCCACGAGTATCCGACTTCAAATGGTCCAAATCTGTTCAATTCAATTACACATTGGAAATAATATTGCAAACAACTGATTCTACTATTAAAATTAAAGCTAGGACGCGAAAATAGGTAAAATAACCTAGATGCCCCTCCATCTAACGTTTTGGAATCGAATATATATATATATATATATATATATATATATATATATATATATATATATATATATATATATATAAGCCCGAGCCCAACGTGAACAAAACTACCTCATTATGAGAAATAGAAAAACCTGCAAGCACTTTACCTCGGGGCATTTGTATCTATATTTGCTTTTTGTGTCATGTTTTAATTTGTGCCCGCTTTGTAAAAAAAATTACAAGCGCTCGCTTTTTCGCATTACTTCAGCATACGGAGCTGGAGTAGCAAAGGCAATCACGCAAAAGTTAAGCATTCTAGTAGCCGAGCCTGAAGTTAAGCTCTAGAGCTAAAGTTTCTGTTTTGTAACTGACGAACTTTAGCTCAAGAGCTGAAGTATTTGTTTTGTAACCGGCGAACTCCAGCTCTAAAACTGAAGTTTTTGTTTGTAACTGGCGAACTTCAGCTCTAGAACTGAAATTTTTATTTTGTAACTGTCGAAGTTTTTATTTGTAACTGACAAAAGTCAACCTTCTTTGAGTGTTTTGAGCTTTTGGGAAGCTGAAATCAAATAAACTAAAGACTCCTTGATCCCTCCCTAAAGAATCACCCACAAACATCACAGTTTTCCCTTTCATTTTCAACAGAAACTCAAGCCCATTGAACCTATCAAGAAACAAAAACCACCCCAACAAATCAAATACTGCAGCACCCATCGGCAAAAGGAAAAAAAAAGAATAGCTTTTGTATTTAATAATAATAGTACTTTTCAGTAACAAAGTACGTTCATTATGAACAAATGTTTATATAAAATGCTCAAGTAATGAAACCATTGAGGTTCAATTCATGATTGAGTTGATTTGATAACTTAGAATTTTAAACGTTTCTGCTCTATAGTAAGATGGTTTCCGAGGAATTGAGTGAAGCCACATAAGGAGAGACATGGAGATCACTGAGAAAAGGAGGAGGAGAAAGGTGCTGAAGTTGTTTAAAAAGTGGGTACAAATTAAAAGTTTTTAAAATAAATAGGTATAGGTTAAATAGGGGTGACCAAATAGGACGCCCCGTGCAATTTTTATCTTTACCTCAGATAAGAACATGTATTTCAGCCAATCTTGACATAGTTCAAAGATAATCATATCAATTTTAGGGGTTTTTCCAATCGAATATCAGAATGTATTCTTAATGTCTATAAAACTTCTCCTAAAATGAGCTCTGACTTGGGACTCGTGCCACTTGAATTTTTTTCTTCCTGATCTCCTCCTTCCGGTGAGTCTTTCTTTCCGGTTCTATGGGGAGGAAATCCTTCTTCATTTCAGGTGACAAATCTTTCGAGCTCATCGAAGATTGCAAAGGAACTGACAGATGGTTTGTTTGGATAGAACGTGGTGGTAGATTCACCAGCCAAATCCAGATAGATGAGGAAAACTTGAGATGGGTCTGTGAACAAATGAAGCAAGCTTCGTGTGGTCATGGTAATCTTTACAGAAGATGGGGAAGGAAGATTCAAGCTTACATCTATAGAGTTTACCAAAATTACAACAGATATGGCAGGTATCTAAGAGTTGAAGTTTGGGCAGGGGAAAGGAAAAAGGCAATTACCATCCCAGAGGTGGTCCATAACAAAGGGTGGGGAGACATATCAGGGAAGATCTTACACTTTCTTGGAGAGGCATCAAACTACAAATTCAAGGAATTTTCAGATTTGCAAAAAAGACCTTTCAAAGTTGCAGCAGAAATTTCGAGATGGCCTTTACAGCAGGCGGAAGATAGAGGTTCAGAGGGAACAAACGAGTTCCTAGCAAAGTATCTAGTGGGTTGTTTCAATGACCCATTCAATTCAAGTCCCAACCCAGAAGTTATACAGAAGTGGTTTCTAAAAAGGTGGAAAGTGACGGCTGGCCTTAGAATCACTCCGATGGCACACAATAAATTTCTATTTGAATTACCTTCAAAACAAGAAGTAGCTAGAGTCAAAGCAGGGGACTGGTATTGGAATGGCAGACGACTATCCCTTGAATGGTGGTCACCGGAATACGGGTCATCCTTGAAAGGAAATGCAGCAGGACAAAGATGGGTCAAAGCTTTTGGAATTCCTTTGCATGGCTGGACAACAGACTCCTTCCGTCACATAGGTGAGCTATGTGGAGGCTATGTTGATGTTGATGAAGATACTAAAAATAGAAGTCACTTCTTCTGGGCAAAAATTTGTGTCCAAAACAAAAAGGTAGCCTTGCCAAAGGAACTGGATCTGTTATTAGAAGGTATGAGATTTAAAATCTCAATTTTGGAGGATCAATTAACAACAATCGTGGTGGAGGGTGAAGAAAAATCAGTTTTATCAAAAGGAAAAAGAGTGGAACCATCGCCGCCGCCGGCCTCCTCAAGCCAAATAAAGAAGACAGTAGAGAACCCAATGGTTTATAACCCAGCAGCTAATAACCCATCTGATTATTCAAAGCAGTACAGAAGACCGTGCTTTTTTAATTCAAATGGGACTCACAAGACCTCATTGGATGCAGAGCCAAGTGGGCCAGCCCTTATTAAATACCAAAAATCTGGCATAATGGCTACAAACAGGCTGGGCCATAAAATGGACCATGTCTATTATAGAAGAGGCCCAAAACCCAAGTTAAAAACAAAAGTGGCTACAAGGAAATGGCGAGCAATTGGGCCTCTTTTGGACCCATGTGTTAATAAAAATAGCCCAATCCATACTGCCAACCAATTCGACCCAATAGCAGCAGAATTAGAAGCCATTGAAGGGCTTCAGTCCAAAAATATAGCTTGCAATCTTTCCAGCAGAATCAGACGAGGAGGCAGATACGCAGAAGTCGATCATTCCATCTCAGCCATCACTAAAGCTATTTGAACCAGTGAGTAGCTCTGAAGCTGAAGTCTCCTCTTGTGACACTCTTTCTCTCCCATGGTATGAAATGGGTTCTTCCAGTTCGCAATATATCGATTCCCCATCAATCATTGAAACCTCAAGATGGACAAAATCAGTAATGGTTAAAGCATGCAAGGCATTTGGTATCCATTTTGCTGGGTTTGAACACGAAATTTTTGGTATGGTTTTGCGCATGGAACAAAAAAGACAGGAGCAACTCAACAACCAAAAATCATTAGCCAAGGCAAGTGTGAAGGGCAAGAAAAAACAATCACTGGAGCTAGAAAGACTAAAATGGGGAATGAACTCAGATGGATCGAAAGAAGGGGTCAGGGTCAGGTACCACAAAGCCTTTTCTGGATGAAGATCAAAATTCTCAGTTGGAATGTGCGGGGTCTTAATGAAGCAGAAAAAAGGAGAACAATAAAGTCACTAATTCACAAATGGAAGGCCGATATAGTATGTCTCAAGAAACTAAGATCGCAGAATGGTCGCCTTTTTTGATCAGACAAATATGGGGTAATAGGTGGGTCGACTGGTCAGCTCTAAACTCAATCGGGAGAAGTGGAGGAATCATCGTGCTTTGGGATAAAAGGCAATGGTCCAAAAGGGGGGTACATCAAGGTCACTACACAATCTCATGTATGCTCGAAAGCTTACAGGAGGATTTCAAATGGTGCTTCACAGGGGTCTATGGCCCTCATAACAACATTGAAAGGGAGATCTTCTGGCATGAACTCGCAGCTATTAGAGGCATTTGGGAGGATCAATGGGTTATTGGCGGGGACTTCAATGTTTGTAGATATGAAAGCGAAAGATTCAATTGCATTAGAAGGTCCAGGGCAATGAAGTCTTTCTCAGACATCATTCAAGACCTAGGTATCATAGATCTGCCCCTCCAAGGGGCAAATTTCACACGGTTCAGAGGGGAGGATTCATTGCAAGCATCCAGAATTGATAGTTTTTTGATCTCACCAGAATGGAACGACAATTTCAAAGCGATCAAACAGCTGGCCCATATCATAGACCTCTCCTTCTGGAATGTGGTGATTGGCAAGCGAACCCATCGTACTTCAAATTTGAAAACATGTGGTTTCAAGCTGAAGGTTTCATGAACAAAATTGAAGAATGGTGGGACAGCTACTCCATTAGGGGTAGTCCTGACTTCATACTGGTGCAAAAACTGAGAAGGCTAAAGAAAGACATCACAGAATGAAACAGAACAACCTTTGGTCCATTGGAAGCTCAAAGAAACAAGCTTCTGGAGTAGCTAACTATGCTGGAACAAGCTTCAGAACATAGACTTTTGTCTCAAGTTGAAAAGGAACAAGCAATGCACATAAAGCTTGATCTTAAAAAGCCGTTAAAAAGCCGGCAAAGGCGGAAGAAGTGTCATGGAGACAGAAATCAAGATGCCTGTGGCTCAGAGAAGGAGACAGGAACACAAAATTTTTTCAAAAAATGGCCAACTCTCACAGGAGAAACAATTGTATTGACAAGTTATTGATTGGGGCTGATTTAACTGAAGACAGTGATGAAATCAAAGATGAAATATTACGATTCTATCAAGACTTGTACACTGAGAGTGAGCATTGGAGGCCGTCTGTGACATTTGAAGGTTTGGCCATCTTATCCCTAGTTGAAAAGGCATGGCTAGAAAGACCATTTGAGGAGGAAGAAGTACGGGCAGCAATCAATTCCTGTGCTCCTGATAAAAGCCCAGGTCCAGATGGTTTCACTATGGCTTTCTATCAAAAATCATGGGCATTCATCAAAGCTGAAATTATGGGGGCTCTTTCTTATTTCCATCAGCACTGCTTCATGGTCAGATCATGCAATGCTTCTTTCATTGCTCTCATCCCCAAAAAGAAAGGTGCAATAGAACTCAGAGATTTCAGACCTATCAGCCTCATTGGAAGCATCTACAAAATTGTTGCCAAAACTCTAGCTGAGAGAATGAAGACAGTAATGTGGAAGCTGGTCTCTGGAGAGCAAAGTGCATTCATGAAGGATAGACAGATCACAGATGCCTCGCTAATAGCTAATGAAATGTTGGATGAGAGATTGAAAAGAGGGATCCTTGGAATTCTTTGCAAGCTAGATGTTGAGAAGGCATTTGACAAAGTTAACTGGTCATATTTATTCTCAATGTTGAAAGCTATGGGGTTTGGGGACAGATGGATCAAATGGATAAAATTCAGTCTCACTACAGTCAAGTACTCGGTTCTAGTAAACAGATCTCCAGTGGGCTTCTTCTCTCCTCAAAAAGGAATAAGACAAGGTGACCCTTTATCGCCCTTCTTATTTATCTTAGCCATGTAGGGCCTAAGTAAAATGCTAGAGAAGGCAAAACAAATGCAATGGATTGAAGGGTTTAGGGTGGGGAATAACACAAAAACCTCTGTCTCAGTTACTCATTTACTCTATGCAGATGACACCTTAATCTTTTGTGGGGCAGAGAGATCTCAGGTGCAACTCCTTAACCTGACACTTCTTTTATTTGAAGCTATCTCAGGGCTGCACATCAATATGTTGAAAAGCATGATCTACCCGGTGAATGAAGTTCATAATTT
>JASVEL010001203.1:0-58835 GCA_032618575.1 Nicotiana noctiflora
CTCCGAAGGGGCTCCTACAGCCCAAGCGCAATAATACTGCGGCGTGCAGTCCATCCCACTTGTATATTACTGCGGTGTGCAGTCCGATCCACATATATATCACTGCGGCATGCAGTCCGATCCAATATATATAGTGCTTCAACGTGCAGGCCGATCTAATATATATATATATATATATATATATATATAATATCTCATAGTGGGTCCTCGACCCTATCCTAGTCAGTATAGACTTGGCCTCTCAAGCCCAATATAATATTTCATAGTGGGTCCTCGACCCTATCTCAGTCAATACAGACTTGGCCTCTCAGGCCCAATATAATATCTCATAGTGGGTCCTCGACCCTATCTCAGCCAATATAGACTTGGCCTCTCAATCCCAATATAATATCTCATAGTGGGCCCTCGACCCTATCACAGTCAATATAGACTTGGCCTCTCAGGCCCAATATAATATCTCATAGTGGGTCATCGACCCTATCTCAGTCAATATAGACTTGGCCTCTCAGGCCCAATATAATATCTCATAGTGGGTCCTCGACCCTATCTCAGTCAGTATAGACTTGGCCTCTCAAGCCCAATATAATATCTCATAGTGGGTCCTCGACCCTATCTCAGCTAGAACAGGTAATTCCACCCTAGGTAGTCTATCTCAAAGTACACATCTAGTACTGGCTCATGATATGCTATACAACTATAACTATGGCTGGGTATATGTATCCAGCATGATATACTACGGCTGAGGATAAGTTTCCAACATGATAAAAGGGTCACCTAGCTCTACAGGTTTCCCTAATGCTCTACAGATCGGCACAAGGCCCCAAACATGGCTACCAACCCAACTGCATAGTTATAAGCTCATTCAGAGTCATAATACACAATAAACTATCAGTCTGGAAGGACCAAGTCCAATCCCTCAATCACAATATCACCACGCCCATCACATGACGCGTGTCTCATCTCAACATAGCACTGTATAGTGCAAGTACGGGGTTTCAAACCCTCAGTACATTATTTACTACCACCACTCACCTCGAACCAGTAGGAGTCCTAGCCCGCTCTGCGCTTGCCTCGCAAATCAATCTCCTCGGATGCCGAATCTGCTCAAAATCAATAAGAATACATCAATATAGGCTAATTAGACACAACCCATTCGAAATAACTCAATTTGCACCAAAACCCACAAGGTTGTCAAATTCGACTTTTGGTACGCTTCTCGAAAAATTATGAAATCAGAACCCTTATCTCAATACGATTCCATACAGATAAATGTTTCCGAAATTGGACTCTGTTTGCCCATCCAAATCGACATTTTATCAAAACCATGGCTTAGGCTAAATTCCACCGTTAATTCATTCAATTTCAGTGAAATAGATGAGGATTCTAAGATAAAAACACATAATTGAACCATAAAACTTACCTCCGATGATAACCCGATGAAATACCAGCAATTTCCCATCTGTATCTCTCTCCAAGACTCAACAACGGTGTTTTATGAATGAAAACCCGCGACTGAAACGTTCTGGACTTAAACTCACTGCCAGGCAATTTTACTCTATGCGATCGCAGCCCTAGGCTCGCGATCGCGAAGCACAACTTCTGGGCGTCCAACTCTTTCCCCTACGTGATCGCATGGACGCGATCGTAGTGACCAACTCATCACCCCTATGTGATCGCAATGAAATGGACGCGATCGCACTACACTCGAACACGACCCTTCGCGTTCGCATCAATACCCTCACGATTGCGATGCACAACCCCTCGAACTTACGCGATCGCATCAGCCTTCCTGCGATCGCGAAGAACAATTATCTAGCCTCACTCTGATACACTACGCGATCGCATGGCCAGGTCTGCGATAGCGATGAACAAAATTTCTCTGCAATTTAGTGCAGCAATCAACTGCTCACTTTGTCTCAAAATGGTCCGTTTGGACCCTCGAATTCATCCCGAGGCCCCCGGGACCCCCACTAAAACCACCAACATACTCCAAAACACGATACAAACTTGTTCCAATCCTAAAAACACAAACACGGAAAACATCAAATCCAAGAGAATTCAAGCCTAAGTTTTCATTTAAACTTCTGCAACCAACATTCGATCAAAAACCCAACCAAACGACCTCTGAATGACCTGAAATTTTGCAGGCATATCCAAAATCACTAACAGAGCTACTGGAACAGTCAGAATTCAATTCTGACTCTCGGATCAAAATCTCACCTACCGTTCGGATTCTGCCAAAATTCATCCTTAGCCAATTCAAGCCTAAAACTACATCGGACCTCTAAATTCACTTTCGATCGCTCTCCTAGCTCATAAATGACCTCCCAGAGCTGACCGAATCATCAGAATTCAATTCTGAGCTATCTTACTCACAAGTAAACATCTAGTTGACTTTTCCCAACTATTCCTTCTTCTAAGAGACTATTTGTCTTATTTCCAACCAAGCTTAATCTGAATCGACTCAAACTTACCAAACATGCATATTGAAACATTAACAAGCATATAACGGGGATAACAGGGTGATAACTAACATGATGACGGGTCGGGTAATCACACCGGTGGGCATCAGTTTTTGGAATATGTACTTCAAAGGATCCAGTTTGGTAATGAGGTGAGTTGTATGATCTTGGAGGTAGTGTCTCAATTTTTGAGTGACCCATGTCAGAGCACATCACGTTCTTTCCAGCAAAGTGTACTTGATCTCATAACTAGTGAACTTCTTGCTCAAATAGTAGATTGCCTTCTCTTTCTTCCATGTTGTATCATGCTGCCCGAGGACACAACCAAAGGAGTTTTCCAAGACTGTCAGATACAAGAACAAAGGTCTCCCTTGCTCCGGTGGGACTAAGACTAGAGGATTCGACAAATATTCTTTGATTTTGTCAAAAGCCTATTGACACTCGGCTATCTACTTGATAACGGCATATTTCCTTAGCAACTTGAATATAGGCTCACACGTAGAAGTCAATTGGGCGATGAACCTGCTGATGTAGTTTAGTCGGCCCAAGAGAGTCATTACGTCTTTCTTCATTCTTGGAGGAGGTAAGTCCCGGATGGATTTTATCTTTGCTGGATCAAATTCAATACCTCTCCTACTGACTATGAAACCAGGAGTTTACTTGATGGGACTCCGAAGGTGCATTTGGCCGAATTCAGCTTCAAATCGTACTTTCGCAACCTTTCGAAGAATTTCCTAAAGTGTCGGATGTGATCGCCCTGAGTTCTGGATTTGACAATCACATCATCCACGTACACCTCTATTTGCTGATGCATCATGTCGTGGAAGATGGTAGTCATGGCTCTCACGTACGTTGCTCCAGCATTTTTCAAACCGGATGGCATGACTCGGTAGCAGTAAGTTCCCCAAGGTGTGGTGAAAGAAGTTTTCTTGGCGTCCTCTTCATCCATCAACACTTGATGATATCCCACATAACAATCCACAAATGATTGCATCTCATGATTCGCACAGTTGTCAAAGACGATGTGGATGTTTGGTAATGGGAAATTATCTTTGGGACTTGCCTTATTAAAATCTCGGTAGTCCACGCACACTCGAGTTTTCCAATCCTTCTTTGGTACAGGAACAACAATAGCCAACCACGTGGTATACTGTACCACTCGAATTTCCCCCATTTTTAACTGCTTGGTGATTTCTTCTTTGATCTTATCGCTGATGTCAGTCTTGAATTTCCTCTGCTTTTGTTACACTGGGAGACAGTCAGGGTAGATTGGTAATTTATGCACCACTAGATCGACCCCTAATCCTGGCATGTCATCGTAAGACCAAGCAAACACATCTTTAAACTCAAACAAGAGCTGAATTATTGCATCTCGAGTTTTCTCATCTGTGTGGATGCTTATCTTGGTCTCTCGGATCTCTTCGGGGGTTCCCAAGTTAACCGGCTCGGTGTCATTCAAATTTGGCTTAGGCTTATTCTCAAAGTGTTCCAATTCTCGATTTATTTCCCTAAAAGTCTCTTCTTCATTGTATTCCAGCTCTTGGTTCATTATTTCTAAATTAGGTAGTGTGTTAGATCTGAGCGTGAAGTTCGCAAGCATGTCATGTTATTTAAAGCCACATTATTATGACTGAAAAGGGAAAACAAAAAGAGCAAACAACAGGAATTAGAAAGAATGCAAAAATAACGATGAAATATTGATTTCATTTCTTGGAATTTTGGGAAGATAAACAGGGTTACATTTGGGAAATTAAAGACAAGAAAACAAAGAAAAACATCTGAGTTACACCCTGAAATAACTTGTGATGCAGGAAAAATGACAGGACAAGTCTACCAGAACTCCCGCCTGACTGGTAATGGCGTAGCCTTCCAATTTTGCAATTTAGCCTCTGATCCCACATACAGCACCTCAGCAGTGCTAGTACCTTCTCCCAACTAAACCATATTGACATTGTAGAGCATCTGCCTCATAGCTCCACAAATATCTTCAATTTTCTCTGCCGTGAAGATCTCATCTTCTTCTTCTTCATGCTACCTTGGTTGAACAAAGGTCTGGTATAAATGTGGCAATGGCTGTGGTAGAACCCATCCATTATCCTTTCTTTTATCAGCCCATTTCTTATCTTTAGGGGTAGGGCGGAAGCCTACTCCAAAGAACTTTTGGTTGTGGGCAAAGTTATCAGCTTCGATATTCCTTGTAAGGACTTCTCCAAACCTTTCCCTGGCTGGAAGATGTGCTTAATCATCTTTTTTGCCACTATAATTGAGGCATTAGACAAGAGAGGCTAGGGGCAAGGGCTCTCATCCTCATGTTGATCTGCCAATACAATCTCAAAGGCTTGATAGACGATGTGTTCACTCCCTTCTTTTACTTCTAAGCACGGGATAGATGGATCCCGATAGATTGATTGCTCATCTTCCCCATGGACTATGATCTCTTGCTCCTCGGGCTCAAAATTTATCATCTGGTGAAGGGTAGAGTGTACAGCCCCGGCCACATGAATCCATGGTCTTCCTAGAAGAAAGTAGTATGATGTGTCCATATCTAGAATCTGAAAGGTTACTTCGAAATCCACTGGGCCAATGGTCAAGACCAAGTCGATCTCTCCGATCGTGTCCCTTTTTATGCCATCAAAAGCCCGTACACAGACATTGTTGGGTCGAATTCTTTCAATCCCAATTTTCATACGTTGTAAAGTTGAAAACAGGCAAAGGTCTACCCCAGAACCTCCATCTATCATCACCCTCTTGATGTATAAACCTTCACATTTGACAATCAAATGCAGAGCCTTGTCGTGGGCTGCTCCTTCTGGAGGCAAATTAGCTTTGCCAAAAGAAATCTGATTAACTGCAAAGAACCTCTCTATCATTCGTTCAAGCTACTCAACTGAAGTCTCAACCGGCACATATGCCTCATTCAAAGTTTTCAACAAAACCTTTTGATGCTCAGCGGATTTCATCAACAAAGACAACATGGACACTTGTTCTGGGTACTTGCGCAATTGGTCTAGCACCTCATAGTCAGGCATTTGCATTTTCTGAAAAAAGGCTTCCACTTCTTCAGTGCTTACAGGCTTCTTGGATGGGAAATGTTTCCTTGTGGCATTAATCACATCTTGTGTGTCTGAATACTTCCGCACTAAGATGTTCCCAGGCAGTTCTCCTGTGATCTCTTTACCCTTGTGTGTGAACACCATCTGTTGATAATTCCAAGGTACTGCGGACGGGTCTGTCATGAGGTTCTGTGGCACGTGTGCGATAACCACGGGCTCATTCGGCCGCAATGGTTAAATCGCCCCCATACCACATAGGCTCCTTTAGGCACATACATCGGTATTTCTTTTTTCATCTGAAACTTCTTTGAAACTTATTCCTAGGGGCTTTTCTGATCGACCTCGTGGGAGGTAAAGAACTCCATTTTTCTTAGGCACTGTCATTTATGCCTTTGTTTCAATCTTCTTTTCAAACCCATCTTTAACAGTTTCATTCTTCTCCCCCTTTTTCTCTTGTTTTGGGGTTGTTTTAGGCTATCTTTCTATGTCGGAAATGGCAATTATGGCTTTTAGAGCAGGATAAAATTCCTTGTCCTCGCAAATCATTCTAATTACTAGCCCGTTGTTATGGGCCAGCAGTGGGTTATTTGTCATATTAGGAATATCTTCATCCGCAAACTCTATCCTTCCTTGGTTAATCAACTCTTTCATAGCTTTCTCCAATGTCCAACAAATATCGGTGCTATGCCCCTCGACTCCCGAATGATAAGCACAATACACACCTCGTTGGTAAGCCAGAGAATCTGTCTATTCTGTGGAATGGGCTGCAATAGATTCTCCTGCATGATTTTAGGGAAAAGGGTGGAATATGGTTCCCCAATTGGTGTGAAGTTTGACTTAGGTGGTTCACGAGGGCGTGTGTTATTTTGTAGTGGTCGGAAGTTATACTGGTTTTGGTAAGGAGGTTGATTTCTCTGAAATGGAGGTGGGTTTCGGTTGGCTGGTGGCTATGGCCAGCCAAAAGGCTGAGCATTCATGACTGCATAGGGTGGAGGTGGAGGAGCATAGGCCATATCATTGTGCGGATAATAATGTTGGGGGTCTTTTTGGAGAACACCTGCCATGGAGCTCGGTACCTTCTGTCTCCAACCGTTGCCATGATCGTTTCTTCTTTCTTTTTGCCCTTAGCCATTTCTCCATACCTACCTTGGATGGCTTGGGAGGTTGCTCTTATGGCTGCTTGGCTCATTATTCTTCTAGTTTGCAGACTGGTTTCCACCATTTCTCCGATCTTAATTGCTTCTGCAAAAGGCCTTCCCAAAGCCAACATCATATTTTTGAAATAATCGGGTTCTTGGACTTGCAGAAAAATAGTGACCATCTCCAACTCGTCTGTTGGGGGTTTGACTCTCGAGGCTTGTTCACGCCATTTAATAGCGTATTCTATGAAACTTTCAGAGGTTTTATTCTTCAAGTTAGACAAGGAATTCCGATCGAGTGCGATGTCAATGTTATATTGAAATTGCCGAACAAAATCCTTGGCAAGATCATCCCAGATATGCCAACGTGAGATGTCTTGATCTATGTACCATTCCGAAGCTATCCCGATTAAGCTTTCTCCGAAATATGCCATCAACAATTATTCTTTGCCACCGGCACCCTGTAACTGATTGCAGTATTTCTTCAAATAAGCAATGGGGTCGTCATGCCCGTCATACTTTTCAAATTTTGGTGTTTTGAAGCCTGACGGCAAATGGACATGCTGGAACATGCATAAATCTGCATAGGAGAAACTCTTCTGTCCGCTTAGAACTTGTATGCTCTTTAAACTTTGATCAAGACTTCTAATTCTCTTAGCTATCTCATCCTGTTCAGGAGCTTTAGGATTTTGACATGGATTAAACTCGTATCGGGGTGGATGAGGACAAATATTGGTGGCGGTCCAGCGAAAGAGGTGGCACTGGGAATGTAAAGAAGGATGAGTCAAAGATATGAGCATGCGTAACGGGCTGCGCCGTGATTGGAACGTGCAGCACGGTGGATTTTTTGTGGCCGTATCCGCTGTTGACATCCAGGGATAGGAAATGGAGGGCGATCCAGAGAGTCGTGATGGTAGAATATCTAAACAGAGTAGGTGGATAATTGGTGGGGGTGTTGGAAATCCCACTTGGTCGGATGAATAGTTCAGGGAACCTAGGGATCAGACTTGGGGGCTCCTTCCCGTTGTTCCAGTCGTCCATCATTTCCACCATGTGACAATGTAGAATCCTGTTCTCTTTAGCAGTTGTTGATTCAACAGTCCGGATCGCTTATATGGAACTCTCCTTTAAAATGGGAGTTGTCGATAGAGGGATTTCTGAAGACATGTCGATACTTCCTTTTAATCTTGTAAAGTAAGTGTGGGTACTTCTTCTTGATTCAGTAACGGGCACTGAACATTTCCTTTGGACCTCGTGAAATATGAATGGGAGGCCAAACTACCACAAAATCAACCATCTTTTCTAAAGACCTGGATTTCGGCAAACAAACGGTTAGTCTGAAACAACTAACAAATAAGTAATCTCACATTGGGGTGTGATGCACTTATACTGTTAAATGTGTTGCTACATGTATTCGGTTGCAATGCGTCATTCCAGCTTATACCTTTTCGAATTTTCCTTTGCCTCCCTTTTCATCAACTTCATTTGTTATTTTTCTTTTATATTCTTTTTTTTGTTTTTCTTTTAGTGGTGGTCGAATCTTATGTGGATTCCCTACATATCATGTCCCTGCATGAATCAGACCGGGTGTAGTTTCGATGCGAAAATGTAAGATAAAGATGGAACATTTTTTTGGTTTTTATTGTCACAAAATTCCACTTACAAATGAAATACCTGCGGGAAAAAAAATGGAAATGCAAAACTTCAAAAGGACAAACAGACTCTTAAATGAAAATACAAACTCTACTAAGCATGCTCCTACGCTTTAAACTTCTGTGTCCGTTGGGCGTTGTTTAGCCTTGTCACACCTCCTCTTTTACTACCCCACACCAGGAAAAAGCATATAAATACGCTTATAGGGTATACCTCGACGCTCAAATACCCGAAACGGATATAATAACATAGAGGAAGGAGCTTTTCCAATTAAAGGACAATCGGTTCGGGATTTTTGTTTTAATTAATCAGAGTCGCCACTTGAGAGAATAATGGAGTCCCAAGTCACCGGTTAATCCCGAATCCGAGGAAATTGACTCAAAAATGTCTGCGAAACAAAGATCTGGTTAAGGAACTCTGTTAACCTGGGAGAAGGTGTTAGGCATACCCGGGTTCCGTGGTTTTAGCACGGTCGCTCCATTGTCGTTCTCGACTCTTGTTTGACTCAACATAGATTTTAACAATTTATAGTACTTTTTACTTATATATTTTACGGAATTGGCGACATCGCGAAAACACGCCTCGAGTCACACCGTAACCAGTACGCCTGTGACTTTCAGTATATTTCAGCTTTGCCGGGACTTAGGATTTGAGTCGCACCAAGTGCACACTCGTTCATAGGAAAGTACGTTAAATCATGCCCTAAATAACGTCTATCGGCTTTTAAATCTTTTGGGAGAGGCTATGGAATTCGCTATTAGCCTTCTCGAATCTATTATATACATTACTTCATTACAAAGGGGGCCCCGTTGTTTGATATCGGGCGAGGCTCGTCCCAAGTATTATTAAGGTTCAATCCTAATACTTAGCTATATTTTCTATGGATGTTCTTTCCTTAGCTGTGTTTGACACTGGATATTCCAGGCCCTTATTATTTCTGTTGTTATTTGGGCCCGGATCTTTACATCACTTATTTAGACAAGCAATGGGCCAGCCCAGGCCTTAAAGCCCAGGCAGTCTTCAGGCTTGCGCTTGACCACTCGACCAAGTTCACGACACAGTTTAGGCCCATTTTATATACAGGTCCAGACCAGATCGAAATAACCAAAAGCAGAAATGTAAACAGAACAATGATGTAAAATAAGAATGAATTCAAAATGTTTTATTCATCAAAAGTGAAATCAATATACAATTTATCAGCAAATCATGAATCAATTATCTACTGTACACAAGACTTGAGTTAAAAGGCTGTTTCTAATCTCGACCTCTACAAATGAGTTGACACTAACATCTACATTATTTACTAGTTGAAAAATCTAAGAAGAACAATTCTATTATATGTGAGGCTTAAAGATCAGTTAAGCTAATTACCTATTGATTGTCTAAGGCTGAAGGAAGTCATGCATAAGATTGCATAATTACACTACTGGATTTACTATGAACCAAACTTATTAGATATCACAAATATGGTTGTTGCCTTATCTAACTGCGTCCTCTTTAAATTACTCATATCCGAACTTAGGTCCTTAAAATTAACTAACTATATGAGCAATGACTTCATAAATCAGTTTTTTCAAATACACAAACCCAATATCTAAATTCGAATGGCTTCACGACTTAAGCATTACTAAACCACTGATTTTACTATGATTTAAATCCTACTTGTGTCTATGTACAGATTCACAACGGTATGGTTAACTATGTGATTTCATTTTTTACGAAGAAGCTTACTTTGAATGAATAATTAGCAATTTTTGAAGAAAACAGTGATATGCTAACTTATGTTTTACAAGTTTTTACCTAATTAATCTAAGTGATATGCTACTGACTACACTACTACTACTATACTACTTATTCTATCACTAAGCTATTACATCTTTTGTGTTTGTTTTTCTACTACTATCTACTGTGATACACTACAGATTCAAACTGAAGTTACAAATGTCTAGGAAAAACTAGTACATAACAAATAACAAAATAATCCAGATCTTCATTTTCATTTTTATCAACTCGCCATTAGAAGCTTCAACTGAAAGAGAGATGTACCTGGATCAAAATGAAAATCCAATGAGTCTAGGGGAATCAGGCAGATAAGCACAGCAATGAACTCAGACAGCAATGCAACAGTGGAATTGAATGCCAAATGAACAAGACAACACAGCAATAGCAAGCAGGAATCCCACAGCAAAGCAAGTAGAAATCCAGACCAAATTCGAGCAAGGAACCCAAAAATCAGAAGAAATCAACAAGTTCTCACTCGAAAAATCCCAGAAACACTACTGCTATATTAGTATTTTTTTTTTCTCTGAACTTTTCTTATCAAAAACCAGCCCCTATTTCACTCTTTTTGGGAGTATTTATAGGAATGGAGGGGTTGATGACTTGGGGAGAAAGTATGGGATTAAATCCCACTTCTCCCCCTCTTAAAATTATCCAATTTACACTTAGACCCATAATTCTGTTAACACAAACCCTTCCAGCATGTGCTCAAAGGTTCCAAACATTCCTTTTATGGGCCTTTTACCAATGTAACCTTAGGGGTTAAAGATTTTTACCGATTTCCCATTTTAGGGAGACCATTATACCCTTTAATCTCTGCAAAATTGCAGAAATCAAGGGTACAAATGACTCCCTTAACCCTTTATGTTCTAAATTATTTACCAAATTACTAAATTGGTTCCCTTTTATACCCTTGAAGGCACTGCTGAATTACCTGACCTACCTAGGTCAGTGTCACGCCCCAAATCGAGGGACATGACCGGCGCCTGACCGGGTTGCCCCAGTCAAGCGGACCTGGGTGCCTTTCATTCCCACGCGTTACCCCTGTGATGATTGTTTCTCTTTAACCAAATATATTACTAATCATAATTGATTTCACATTAAACAAATAAAATGATACGAGTGATTCATTAACAAGATTTCAACTTTTACAACGCCCGACATAACACCTTATTATATATATAAGACTGGAGTCCCACAGTTTACATGTCTACAGAGCCTCTAGGATACAAAAGGGAAATACAATACTTGCCGGTAACAAGGCTCCCGCTATACCTTTCAAAACCAAAATGAAATCCAAACCGAAGTGGCAAGAACCACACAAGGCCCCGAGGAAGAAAGGGGCTCACCAAGACGGGCAGTGGAAGGAGAAGAATACTACCGCCGACGAGCTGAAGTGCCTGCTACTGATCCACCTACAATCATGACACGAATGTAGCGCCCCCGGCAAAAGGGACGTCAGTACACTTAAATTGTACCGGTATGTATGGACAAACTTTGTCCCAAGTAAACTCAAGCCATTAAATTACATCAACAATTAATTAAGCCAGCCAACCATGTTTCCACATTTTCCTCATTTCAAATAATTCTCACACAAAGCACTTTCCACTATCAACCAATTTAACAATAACCAATCAATCACGTAAAACACAAGTAGTCAAACAAAGGGGAAATCAGTGCCCCACAGGTTGCAAACTCTCCTGCTGTCTCCTTTCACAATTTCACATTATTGATTTATGTATCAATTTTCAATAGCGATTTCGATCGCTTTCCATCCTTATCGCCCCTGACCACCCTTATTACCTCGCCACCCTTATCACCCCAACCCAAACCTTATTTCACCACGTCGCGGCGCGCGACACGACCCCGCCTTACACTTGAAAACACAACAATTTCAAACAGCAGATAAGGTACTACACACAATTTCAACAAGTTCAAATAAGCAACTTGCACATTGTTTCATGTTCTCAATTACTTCTCAAGCCAATATCACAACCAAGTTACAATGTTTCCACATTCAATAATATTCACACATGTATATTCAACAATTTTCCATAATTCAAGTGTTTCATCTCTTTCCACAATAAACCAATTCTCAAGTGTTTCGATTTCTTTTCCACAAGGTGCCATATAGGCCATCATAATCATTATTCACAAATTCTTTACCCAATTCAACTCTCATTTACCTTTCGGTTCATATTTCTTACCACAACACTCATAGTTCAACAACAACTTTGAATATCCAACAACAACATCAATTAATCACATACAATTTCTCAAATCAACACATGCCAAACAATTTTACACATAAGGGCGATTTCACAAGAATCAAAATTAGCCATACATACCTGGTGATGATGTTTTTCCTCCTACTTTATGCTTACCCAAGATATCCTACTCTCGCCAACCTTGTTCTTGAAGACTCTTACTTCTACCCACTTCTTTTTACTAGAAATCAAGTTCAATAATCATGCATGAGTGTAAAAATTCTATTTTCAAAAGCTATTATATGCAAACCTCTCTTTACCCAATTAAAACTGAAAATCAAAGAAAATAGTTAGGGTTTTTACCTTGAAAATATTGGGGAAGTTGAATCCTTGCCCTAGAATCCCTTGGAATTAAGTAGTTGAAACAATCCTTGAAGATGAAGAACTTCTCTCTCTAAAAACCCTCTCTTCTCTCTCTAATTTTGGTGAGATGATATGATAAAATGAAGAAGAAAGGTGTTATATTAAAGAAGAGATCGGGTCAAAATGTTACAAAATCTGGGCCGGGGTCAAATATGCGGTCACTATGCGACCGCAGAATCAACATGCGGTCCGCATAGTGGCCGCAGAATGGCTCAAAAATTACGTAGGCTCTGGAACGATTTGCGGTCACTATGCGGACCGCATGTTGATTCTGCGGTCGCAAAAGTGCACCGCAGATTGACATGCGATCGCATATCGACCGCACATTGGACACAATTTTGGGCAACTCTCCGGAACGATTTGCGGTCACTATGCGGACCGCATATTGATTCTGCGGTCGCAAAAGTGCACCGCAGATTGACATTTTTCTGGAAAAAATTTTATTCTACATTTTGAAACTTAAATCACTACCAAGGGTCCGAACACATTTTATTCTACGCATTCCTAACACATCATTCGGACCATGGCACTACATCTACTAGGTTTTATGCACAAAAATTTCACGGGGCCTTACATCCCCCCCCTTAAGATCATTCGTCCTCGAATGAGGATTTTGAAATAAATGAGTTTTGAAAGACATGATATGTAAGCTATCAAAATTTTGACTAACTCTTATATTTTTAGAAAAATTTCGCCAGAGTTTCCTTTGTATTATGGACATATCCACCTGTCAGAGGGCCCCCGAAACACATCACCAAACAACAATATACAACAACAACACTATTCACAACTCTGGTATACACCTTCTTACCTCAACGAATGCACATATTCTATCACATTGTTACAATTGCACATAAACTAGTCACTTCAATGAATTCTTACCTTATTTAACCATTTTAACACACCATGTACGCTTAACAAATCATTACCAATCTACACTTACTATTAGTTGTTTATTAAACACGTAAATCTTTATAAGGCTTTCATTTATCAAGAACGGTTCAAGTGACCCAAGGTAACAACACATCTAACTCATTACAAATAAAGGAGACTTACTAATACTAAGAGGGAAACAACTTAGGCAAGATGACAACTACTAGGAGTAGGAGGGTCACCTAATTTCTTCTAGGCTTGATCAAACAAATGGGGGTACTTTTCTTTCATCTCTTTTTCTCGCTTCCCATGTGGCCTCCTCAACTTGTTGACTTCGCCACAATACTTTAACAGAGGCAACTTCCTTATTTCTCAACTTACGGACTTGCCTATCAAGAATGGCGACTGGAACTTCTTCATATGACAAATCTTCATTAACCTCTATAGTTTCAACTGGCATGATGGTGGATGGATCTCCAATCACTTTCTTCAACATGGACACATGGAATACCGGGTGCACTGATGACATCTCAAGAGGCAACTCTAGCCTATAAGCAACTTGACCAATCCTTTGAACGATCCGATATGGCCCGACATACCTAGGACTCAATTTCCTTTCTTTCCGAATCGCATGACTCCCTTCATAGGAGATACCCTCAAGAACACCCAATCATCGACTTGAAACTCCAAATCCCTTCGACGAACGTCCGCATAGGACTTTTGACGACTCTGTGCTGTTTTCATTCTCTCCTGAATAACTTTGACCTTTTCCGTGGCTTCGTACACCATATCTGGCCCTAGTAATTCTGCTTCACCTACTTCAAACCACCCGATTGGCGATCTACATCTTCTCCCGTACAATGCCTCAAACGGGGCCATTTGAATGCTAGCATGATAGCTGTTATTATAAGCAAATTCTATCAGTGGCAAGTGTTCATCCTAATTACTTATAAAATCTAAGACACAAGCCCGCAACATATCTTCAAGCGTCTGAATGGTCCGCTCGGCCTGACCGTCGGTCTGTGGATGGAAAGTTGTGCTGAGATTCACCCGAGTTCCCAAACCTTGCTGAAACTTCTTCTAAAAGTTAGCTGTGAACTGAGCCCCGCGATCCAAGATAATAGAAAGTGGAGTGCCATGAAGCCTTACTATCTCTTTGATGTACAATCTTGCATATTGCTCCGCAGTATCAGTGGACTTGACTGGCAGGAAGTGAGCTGATTTGGTGAGTCGATCCACTATCACCCATATTGAGTCAAACTTACGCCGAGTGCGAGGTAACCCTACCACGAAATCCATATTGATCATCTCCCATTTCCACCTTGGTATTTCTATAGCTGAGTTAATCCACCAGGCCGTTGATGCTCGGCCTTCACTTGTTGACAGTTCGGACATTTAGCTACAAAGCCCGCCACATCCCTTTTCATACCGTTCCACCAATAAATCTCCTTGAGATCGTGATACATTTTCGTTGAACCAGGGTGCACAGAATACCTGGAAGTATGAGCCTCTGCCATCACTCTTTCCCGGAGCTCGTCCACATCCGGAACACATAGCCTATCTTGACACCGCAATACACCATCTTCGCTGCTGAGTACAAATGCTGAGGTCTTGTCTTGTCATTCATGACTGCTTCCTTCACCCGAACCAATGCTGGATCCATGAACTGTTTTTCCTTGATTTCCGCGACCAATGATGATTCTGCTCCATTATGCACCAAGATATCCCCCTCATCTGACGCCGAGATACGAACCCCCAAACTGGCTAATTGGTAAACCTCTCGAGCCAGGTGTCTCCGATCTACACCCAAATGAGCCAAACTACCCATGGATTTCCGACTAAGAGCGTCAGCTACCACATTTGCCTTCCCTGGATGGTACAATATGTCCATATCATAGTCCTTGAGTAGTTCTAACCACCGCCGCTGTCTCAGATTCAGCTCTTTCTGCTTGAACAAATACTGGAGGCTCTTGTGGTCTGAAAACACATCTACATGAACTCCATAAAGATAGTGCCGCCATATTTTTAAGGCAAACACAACAACTGCAAGTTCCAAATCATGCGTCGGATAATTCTTCTCATGGTTCTTGAGTTGTCTGGAAGCATAAGCTATAACCTTTCCGTGCTGCATCAATACACATCCCAAACCGACTCTGGAGGCATCACAATAAACCACAAATCCCTCTGTGCCTTCTGGCAAGGCCAGTACTGGTGCCGAGGTCAATCTTGACTTCAATTCTTGGAAACTTTTCTCACAAGCATCGGACCACTGGAACTTAACTGCTTTCTGCGTCAATTTAGTCAATGGGGAGGCGAGGGTTGAGAATCCCTCTACAAACCTCCGATAGTACCCCGCCAGACCCAAAAAGCTACGAATCGCTGTCGGGGTCGTGGGTCTAGGCCAATCTTTCACTGCCGCAATCTTCTGAGGATCCACCATAATTCCCTCACTGGAAATAACATGCCCTAGAAAAGCTACGGACTCCAACCAAAACTCACATTTTGAGAACTTGGCATACAATTGGTGCTGAAGAAGGGTCTGCAATGCTGCTCTGAGGTGAACGGCATGATCTTCCCTGCTCCGAGAGTGGATGAGAATATCGTCAATGAATACAATCACAAAGGAATCTAGGAATGGCTTGAAAATCCGATTCATAAGGTCCATGAAAGCTGTTGGGGCGTTGGTTAGCCCAAAAGACATGACCAAAAACTCGAAGTGACCATAACGAGTTCTGAAGGCCTGCTCCCTGATTTTCAACTGGTGGTACCCAGACCGTAAATCAATCTTTGAGAAGAACCTCGCTCCCCGCAATTGGTCAAACAGATCATCCACTCGAGGCAAAGGATATTTATTCTTGATGGTGACTTTGTTGAGCTGCCGATAATCAATACACATTCGAAGTGACCCATCCTTCTTCTTGACAAAAAGAACCGGAGCACCCCACGGCGACACACTCGGTCGTATGAACCCTTTCTCTAATAAATCCCTCAGCTGCTCCTTTAACTCCCTTAACTCTGCTGGCGCCATTCTGTATGGTGGAATGGATATTGGCTGAGTATCCGGCATTACATCGATCCCGAAATCAATCTCCCTATCCGGCGGGATGCCTGGAAGCTCATCTGGAAACACTTCAGGAAATTCATTCACAATTGGCACGGACTCGAGGGTAGGCACCTCTGAGGTGGTGTCCGTTACCCGAACCAGGTGATAGATACACCCTTTCTTAATCATCTTCGAAGCCTTAAGGTAGGAAATAAACCTACCCCTTGGCACTACACCATTTCCTCTCCATTCAATAACCGGCTCGTTAGGGAACTCGAGCCTCATAACTCTCGTTCGACAGTCAAGTTTGGCAAAGCACGAATAGAGCCAATCCATCCCCATAATTACATCAAAATCTACCATCCCAAGATCAATAAGATCGGTTGTGGTATCACGACCACCCACCGTAACAACACAATTCCTATAGACTCGTGAGGCTGTAATAGAATCACCAATAGGTGTCGACACAGAGAACGGCTCATGAAGCTGTTCGGGTTCTATCCCAAAACTTGAAGCAATGAATGGAGTAACATAAGACAAGGAGGACCCTGGATCAATAAGGGCATAGCAATCAATAGTCTGAACAGACATGATACCTGTAACAACATCTGGAGAAGCCTCGGCATTTTGGCGGCCACTCAACGCATAGAATCGGCTAGGTCCACCCCTACCCCTGAGCTCCACCCCTAGCTGCACCACGCCCCGCTGATGCTGGAGTACGCGCTGATGATGTAGCAGCTGAAGAACTGGATGACTGAGCAGATCCCCTACTTATACCCTGACGGGGTGCACGACAGTCTCATTGAATGTGACCTCTCACCCCGCACCCGAAGCACACTGGAAGGTCAAGGTAGCAAGTCTCTGTATGAAATCTCCCATACTTGGGGCATGTAGGTCTCCCCTGCTACTGGGATCTCACCCCAGGACGACCAGACTGACGAGACCTCCTGCTGTCTGAAACATGTCTCGAGTAGCTGCCCTGCTGATGACTGTTCACGGATGGCGGTGCACTCGCGGAGGACTGAGCATATGACTGGGATGGCCCTGATGACCCTTTCCCTGGAAGTGATCTCCCTGAATGACCCATTGACTGGGCCCTACTGCTACTTTCTCTTTCTGCATGAATCTTCAATTTCCTGGCCTCTGTGGCCTGAGCAAACCCCACAATCCTCCCATAGTTCGTATCTGAGTGCAAAGTTGCTGTGGCGGCCTCATTCACTACCGAAGGGCTAAGGCCCTGAACAAACCGTCGAACCCGGGCATCCATGGTCGACACTAAATGAGGAGCGTACTTGGACAACCTTACGAACTCCATGTGATACTCCCAAACACTCATACCGCCCTGTTTGAGAACCTCGAACTCAGTGGCACGGGCTGCCATTGCCTCAGCAGGTAAGAAGTGGTCCATAAATGCATCCACGAACTCATCCCATCCGGCCGGAGGGCCCCCTTCCTCACGGGAATCCTCCCACATTTCAAACCATGAACGTGCCGCTCCCTTCAGCCTGTAAGAGGGCAACTCTACCCCCTCTATATCTGTAGCCTTCATCACTCTGAGGGTCTTGTATATGTCATCAAGGAATTCCTGTGGGTCAGCCTCTGGATCGGTACCTGAAAATTCTGGAGGGGCCAATCGCAAGAACTGGTGGACTCTGGAGCCAAAGGAATCTCCCTGTCCGCTGGAGGATGCAGGGGCATCATGGGATCTCTGGGCCTGGGCGGCCACTAACCGTGTTAACATATGAATGGCTCCCCTAAGATCTTCATTAGAGATACCAGAGCCCGAAGCGGGAACTGTATCTGAGTCAGGAACACCGGCAGGAGGAATGGTGGCATCCTCTGCCGCGGCTGGAATAGGGACACTTGGGTTTTGAACAGATGGGCCAGGCAAATTCGGGACTGGTGGGTCATTCTCTCCCACGGCATCGGGTACATGATTAACAACTGCACTTGGGCCGGCATTGGCCCTAAGGCCGAGTCTAGCCTTCTTCTTAGGTGCCATATTCTGAAAATTTGGGAACAAGGCACGAATTAGACACAGGTATCTCCACATTGCATTTTACCGCACGATATAGATTAACAAAGAAGTAGGTAAATTCCTAAATGCTCGTGTAGCCCCCTACTTATATGATGTGGTCGACAACACACCTATAAGAAGGGCACTACTAGACACGGCTCCGAGACATCCTAGGACACTTTAAAACCTTAAGCTCTGATACCAAGTTTGTCACGCCCCAAATCGAGGGACATGACCGGCGCCTGACCGGGTTGCCCCAGTCAAGCGGACCTGGGTGCCTTTCATTCCCACGCGTTACCCCTGTGATGACTGTTTCTCTTTAACCAAATATATTACTAATCATAATTGATTTCACATTAAACAAATAAAATGATATGAGTGATTCATTAACAAGATTTCAACTTTTACAACGCCCGACATAACACCTTATATATATAAGACTGGAGTCCCACAGTTTACATGTCTACAGAGCCTCTAGGATACAAAAGGGAAATACAATACTTGCCGGTAACAAGGCTCCGGCTATACCTTTCAAAACCAAAATGAAATCCAAACCGAAGTGGCAAGAACCACACAAGGCCCCGAGGAAGAAAGGGGCTCACCAAGACGAGCAGTGGAAGGAGAAGAATACTACTGCCGACGAGCTGAAGTGCCTGCTACTGATCCACCTACAATCATGACACGAATGTAGCGCCCCCGGCAAAGGGACGTCAGTACACTTAAATTGTACTGGTATGTATGGACAAACTTTGTCCCAAGTAAACTCAAGCCATTAAATTACATCAACAATCAATTAAGCCACCCAACCATGTTTCCACATTTTCCTCATTTCAAATAATTCTCACACAAAGCACTTTCCACTATCAACCAATTTAACAATAACCAATCAATCACGTAAAACACAAGTAGTCAAACAAAGGGGCAATCAGTGCCCCACAGGTTGCAAACTCTCCTGCTGTCTCCTTTCACAATTTCACATTATTGATTTATGTATCAATTTTCAATAGCGATTTCGATCGCTTTCCATCCTTATTGCCCCCGACCACCCTTATTACCTCGGCCACCCTTATCACCCCAACCCACACCTTATTTCACCACGTTGCGGCGCGCAACACGACCCCGCCTTACAGCTGAAAACACAACAATTTCAAACAGCAGATAAGGTACTACACACAATTTCAACAAGTTCAAATAAGCAACTTGCACATTGTTTCATGTTCTCAATTACTTCTCAAGCCAATATCACAACCAAGTTACAATGTTTCCACATTCAATAATATTCACACATGTATATTCAACAATTTTCCATAATTCAAGTGTTTCATCTCTTTCCACAATAAACCAATTCTCAAGTGTTTCGATTTCTTTTCCACAAGGTGCCATATAGGCCATCATAATCATTATTCACAAATTCTTTACCCAATTCAACTCTCATTTACCTTTCGGTTCATATTTCTTACCACAACACTCATAGTTCAACAACAACTTTGAATATCCAACAACAACATCAATTAATCACATACAATTTCTCAAATCAACACATGCCAAACAATTTTACACATAAGTGGGCGATTTCACAAGAATCAAAATTAGCCATACATACCTGGTGATGATGTTTTTCCTCCTACTTTATGCTTACCCAAGATATCCTACTCTTGCCAACCTTGTTCTTGAAGACTCTTACTTCTACCCACTTCTTTTTACTAGAAATCAAGTTAAATAATCATGCATGAGTGTAAAAATTCTATTTTCAAAAGCTATTATATGCAAACCTCTCTTTACCCAATTAAAACTCAAAATCAAAGAAAATAGTTAGGGTTTTTACCTTGAAAATATTGGGGAAGTTGAATCCTTGCCCTAGAATCCCTTGGAATTAAGTAGTTGAAACAATCCTTGAAGATGAAGAACTTCTCTCTCTAAAAACCCTCTCTTCTCTCTCTAATTTTGGTGAGATGATATGATAAAATGAAGAAGAAAGGTGTTATATTAAAGAAGAGATCAGGTCAAAATGTTACAAAATCTGGGCCGGGGTCAAATATGCGGTCACTATGCGACCGCAGAATCAACATGGATACAAAAGGGAAATACAATACTTGCCGGTAACAAGGCTCCGGAACGATTTGCGGTCACTATGCGGACCGCATGTTGATTCTGCGGTCGCAAAAGTGCACCGCAGATTGACATGCGATCGCATATCGACCGCACATTGGACACAATTTTGGGCAACTCTCCGGAACGATTTGCGGTCACTATGCGGACCGCATATTGATTCTGCGGTCGCAAAAGTGCACCGCAGATTGACATTTTTCTGGGAAAAAAATTTTATTCTACATTTTGAAACTTAAATCACTACCAAGGGTCCGAACCGCGGCGAGCAAGCTCGCCGCGAAGAATTCTACGCATTCCTAACACATCATTCGGACCATGGCACTACATCTACTAGGTTTTATGCACAAAAATTTCACGGGGCCTTACAGTCAGGTTTCAGCATTTTAAGACTATATTTAACTAGTGGCCAGTCCTTGCATTGGTATTTAAGGACTGGCCAATTCTACTTTAGGGAACTATTTCAATTATAGCCTCTTTTGAATCTCTTTGGGTTAATTGCAGGACTTGCCTGCCTTATTATCATAATTAACTATTTAAAACTTAGCCAGTCTCAAGTTGAGACTTAGCTTGGGCAATTGAACCCAATTACTGAACATAGTTGGGCCCAAAGCCTTTGCAGTCCTTGTCTACTTTAATGTTCAGGGCTCAAAAAAGAGCCTGGGCAAGTCTGCATTTGCAGACTTAGCCATTTTGCACAACCAGCCCCATTTTAAGGAGGGTTGGTGTGTTGGGACCTTATAGAGTTGATCAACCTTTGCAAAGTTGACCACTCTTAGGTCAATTATTCCCTAATAACCTATTTTTGTTCATTTTAAGTTAATTAAACTAATTTGCAGGACTAGCCTTCTTTATTAAGGCATTCAGACTATTAAACTAATGGCCAGTCTCAAGTTGAGACTTGGCTTGGGTAATTAAACCTAATTACTGAACATAGTTGGGCCTAATCCCTTTGTAGGCCTGGCCATTTTAATGTTCAGGGCTCAAAGAAGAGCCTGGTCAAGTATGCATTTGAGGTGGGCTAGTGTGTTTGGACCTTATAGAGTTGGTCAACCTTTGCAAAGTTGACCACTCTTAAGTCAATTATTGAATTTATAGCTTATTTTTGTGATTTTTAGTTTTAGCCTATTTCAAAACTAGCCACTTTATGAAACCTAGCACTAACATCTATAACCAATTCACCTAAGCATGATAGGTATTAACAGTGTTCACTAACACAAAACCATTACAAACATAGCCATTTCAATAGATAATTGCACACATAGCCAAATGAAATCAAATATTGTTCATTAATCAATTAAAACTTAGAAGAGGTGTCTGATAATGTTGAATCTTAACTAATCAACTCACATAACTCAAATTCATGTAGCAAAAATGTCAATTAACATCAATCAGGCTTAGTCACAATCAATTCATGTCAGATGACACACTGAAAAACCCCAAAACACTTAGAATTCATGGGCATAGACACACAGACACTAAATTCTCACAAAACAGTCAAGAAGAAATGAAACATGACTTATTTTAAACAGGAGAGCAATGGACCTTGGAAGATTAATATAAGAATGGTAGTCAGAATCCACTTTCAAGTACTAAACCTAGCTTGATGTATGCATGTGAAAAGTGAAGATGAGGAACAAAAAAGACATGAAGAAGCAATGAAGAACATCCCTAAATCTATTATGCAAAAGTGACAGAAGAAAGATCATAGACATGCATGTGAGGGTGTTATTTAGAGTAGTAATCCTTAAGTAAACATGAAAGTCAAATTGTTAACCCTAGAATCATGCTAAGCAAAGAGAACAGGGAAAACACTAAGAACATGGAAATCTGAATAGAACAAATCCCAATCGAGAGTTAAACAACTAAAGCGAGAATGGAAACAACAGAGATATCTGAGATTGTTGAAGACCAAACAAACAGGGAAACTTATAACCAAGGGTGAAGAATATACAAAGGCGACTTAATATGAAGATGAACAGAAAACAAAACATGCATGCCAAATAGAAGAAAAGTTATCCTATAAGAGCCAAACAGGTCAAAGACCATATGGTTCACGAGATAAAAAAAGAGAAGAGAATCAAAGTAACCTTCAACTTATCAGAAACAGAACATGATTTAAAGCCAACGAATAGAAGAACAACTATATAAAAATGATTGAGTTAAGAAACCCTAATACTAAACAGATGTAGTCATATGATTTCGAAACTTAAAGAAAACAGAGAGATAGACAAGAATATACGGGATGTAAGATATGAAACGAGAGAAGATGAACAGAAAAAGAAAAGAAACAGAAGATCAGCAGGAAAAATCCTAAAACTAACATGCGAAAATAAGAATAAAAAAAAGACATATAGAAGCATGCAAAATAGAAAACAAAATCAAATAGAAACAAACAAAACAAGAACAAAAATAATGAAAAGAAAGCAGATAAGGGACAGGGCACTTAGCTTGCAGGGCCTGTCCCCTGAGCTTCCTAATTTCTTTCTTTTCGTTTTCTTTATTCTCCAGACTCTTCTTTATTCTCTTTTCCTTGTTTCTTTTTCTTTATTCCCCTTTTTTCGTTTTTCTTTTCTGACTTTCTTTTTTTAGACTTCAAGATGAAGCCTTTTTTGGGTTTTTGTTTGAAGAGGGGTGTTTGGGAAGGGTGAAGGGTGGATCTTGAATAGGGTTGAAGTTTCGAGTCGCCGGAGTTAGGTTTCCGGCGACACCTTTTGGGATATTCGAAGAGTTCCAGGTAGATTCGAAGCGCGTGGGTGGTATGGTTGGATAGATCAAGTCAAGACGGATCGATCGGCGTTAGTTTGGGACGGTGGTTCGTTGTTTGAGTGGTCACAGGTGGAGTTCCGGTGACCGGAGTTTCAAAAGAAAGAGGGTCTGTTTCTGGAGTTTTGATGGAGAAGAAGAAAAAGAAAAAGGAAAAGAAGAGAGGAGGGGTTAGAGGGGCCGGCGACCACCGTGGAGGGTGGTGGCCGCCATTGGCCGGCTAGGGTTTAAGAGGCGATGAAGGAGATGATGAGGGGAGAAGAAGAAGACCTCAAGGGCGTCTAGGGTTAGGCATTTGAAAAATGGCCAAAATTCAACGGACCAAAGCTTTATATAGTTGATGTGGATAAGGTGATCTGGGCCGTCAGTTAGATGAAGATCAACGACTCTCATTGGTGTTACTAAAACGACATCGTTCAGTTGCTTATGAGACCTAGACCTTCGACCCTTGGATTAAATCAAACGGACGGCTCAGATCGAATCTCTCATAACTTATTAACTAATTAACTCCGCTAATTGTCTCAGCCGTTGGATTAAACCTGACGGACGGCTGAGATTGCACCTCCTGTGTGGCCTGGACCGTGTTTCTTGGCTGATGCCTTGGGCTAAGGTATTGGGCCACTAATTTCAGTTCTTTTGGCCCAAATCAATTAAACCCAATTATTTTTGTATTTTCCGATTTTATTAATTATTAAGACACCATTTTTTTTCTTTTCTTTTATGAATTATTAAAAAACTTAATCTCCTACTTATTCTAGTTATCTAATATTTTGAGCAATTTTATACTATTGTTTTTCGAATTTCCGCTACTAAGAACTATTTTTTTATGATTTTCTTCTTAAGGCTAATCAATTCAAACAAAATAATTACTTAACCTAATTTTTTTTATTTTTCTAATTTTCAATTATTCAAACACACAAAATATGGCTAATTTCAAACAAGGCACACAATTGCACTCAAAAATATATTTATTTTAATTTTGGAATTGTTTGCCTGGTGGAAAAATCATGTGCTCACAGCTGCCCCTCTTTGCTCAGGAACACGAAGAGTTTCAGTGCAAAGACAAGTGAGCAGTAATTGGAGATTTTTGCACATTGACACATTCCGTAAAAGCATTTTGGAAAACCTTTTGACCGCACCCTGCTTTAGAGGTTACCTACATATCCTGGGCTAAACAGGAATCAGGTCAGTGTAGTTCGGGAAGGTCTGGCAGTTTAAAAACTACCAGACTCACTGTTGCATTGACACTGTTGAGACCTGCTGACTTACTCCTTATTACACCGGGGGAAAATGTAAAATGAAGAAGCTATTCTAAGCTATGATCCTACAATTACAATTGTTCCTAATCTAGCTTCTGTTTGCTTCTTCTTCTCTTTTTTCTTGATTTTCTGTGACACCGACTCTCTTTTTTGTTGATTTTCTTTGATGCCGACTCTTTTTTTTGTTGATTTTCTTTCTTGTTTTCCTCTTTTTTGATTTTCAATGGTATTTCTTGTCCTCAAGCTGAAACCTGCTCAAAATAAAACAAAAACGACAAACTTTTTCTTCTACCCCAGTGTGGGCTTTTAGCCAACATAAAACCAAAATTGCATGAAGTAAATATGCAGAAATGTATTCCCTTGTTCGAAAGTGGGCGCCTAACAGAAATTAAATGTGCAATGCAGAAAAGTATTCCCGTGTTAGAAGGTGGGCGCCTAACAGAATTTAAACGTGCAATGCAGAAAAGTATTCCCATGTTAGAAGGTGGGCGCCTAACAGAATTTAAACGTGCAATGCAGAAAAGTATTCCCATGTTAGAAGGTGGGCGCCTAACAGAATTTAAACGTGCAATGCAGAAAAGTATTCCCGTATTAGAAGGTGGGCGCCTAACAGAATTTAAACGTGCAATGCAGAAAAATTTTCCCGTGTTAGAAGGTGGGCGCCTAACAGAAATTAAACGTGCAATGCAGAAAAGTATTCCCTTATTAGAAGGTGGGTGCCTAACAAAAATTAAACGTGCAATGCAGAAAAGTATTCCCGTGTTAGAAGGTGGGCGCCTAACAGAAATTCAACGTGCAATGCAGAAAAGTATTCTCATGTTAGAAGGTGGGCGCCTAACAGAAATTAAACGTGCAATGCGAAAAGTATTCCCGTGTTAGAAGGTGGGCGCCTAACAGAAATTAAATGTGCAATGCAGAAAAGTATTCCCGTGTTAGAAGGTGGGCGCCTAAAAGAATTTAAACGTGCAATGCAGAAAAGTATTCCCGTGTTAGAAGGTGGGCGCCTAACAGAAATTAAACGTGCAATGCAGAAAAGTATTCCCGTGTTAGAAGGTGGGCGCCTAACAGAAATTAAACGTGCAATGCAGAAAAGTATTCCCGTGTTAGAAGGTGGGCGCCTAACAGAAATTAAACGTGCAATGCAGAAAAGTATTCCCGTGTTAGAAGGTGGGCGCCTAACAGAAATTAAACGTGCAATGCAGAAAAGTATTCCCGTGTTAGAAGGTGGGCGCCTAACAGAAATTAAACGTGCAATGCAGAAAAGTATTCCCGTGTTAGAAGGTGGGCGCCTAACAGAAATTAAACGTGCAATGCAGAAAAGTATTCTCGTGTTAGAAGGTGGGCGCCTAACAGAAATTAAACGTGCAATGCAGAAAAGTATTCCCGTGTTAGAAGGTGGGCGCCTAACGGAAATTAAACGTGCAATGCAGAAAAGTATTCCCGTGTTTGAAGGTGGGCGCCTAACAGAAATTAAACGTGCAATGCAGAAAAGTATTCCCGTGTTAGAAGGTGGGCGCCTAACAGAAATTAAACGTGCAATGCAGAAAAGTATTCCCGTGTTAGAAGGTGGGCGCCTAACAGAAATTAAACGTGCAATGCAATGCAGAAAAGTATTCCCGTGTTAGAAGGTGGGCGCCTAACAGAATTTAAACTTGCAATGCAGAAAAGTATTCCCTCGGCCTGATGACCGGGGAATGGATTTTAAAGATGCTACCTTCCTTTTTTGGTATTTTCTTTGACCAATTGTATTTCACATGTGAATTTCTCCACTTATTGGCAAACTTTCTGTTTTTGGTGTTTTCTATTTTCCACATTGGTCACATTCACTTTAAAGTGATTAGTGACAATTTATTCCTGCATGAATCATGAAACAAAATTTATTAGATATAAACTGCTGGCAACTGGCATCGGCCGTCCCTGCCTCTTATTGCTTTCCTCTTTTTTGCTTTTTCTCCTGCTGTGTGGCTTTTCGGCTGTCTATCTCTTGCGAACTCTTTTTGTATTTTCTTACTTTTCCCCTTTTTGTTTTGTTTTCTTTTCCTTTGGCCATGTTTGCCAAACTCCTTTATTTCCTTCCCAACTCTTTTTTCTTTCTGATCCAGTGTTGTTTCAACTTCCGTCATCAGGAGTTGGTAGTTAGCTCTCAAAAGGTAAACAATGAAATGCAGAAAAATGAAAGAAGGTAAGGGTGTTTTTGGAGAGATGATAGAACTTATCTGGGTATTTCTCGGCTGATTCCGCGGACCATGCCATGTATTTAAACTCTGACCCAGTTC
This sequence comes from Nicotiana noctiflora, assembly GCA_032618575.1. Lineage (NCBI taxonomy): Eukaryota > Viridiplantae > Streptophyta > Magnoliopsida > Solanales > Solanaceae > Nicotiana > Nicotiana noctiflora. The sequence continues at coordinate 27,057 of JASVEL010001203.1, forward strand.
GTTCCAATCATTATTCTGACTCCGAATTATCTTCGACCCAAACCGATACTATTTTGTTGCCTTTTCTATTTTTTGGTAATCCTTACGATCGACCTACGGTGCCTCGAAAGGTTTTCACCAATAGGACTCTCTCATTTATTCTCTCAACCTCACAATCGTCTCACAGTGCCGGTTAAGGTTTTCACCGATGAGACTCTCTTATTTTATTTCTCTCAAACTCACAGTCGCCTCACAGTGCCGGTTAAGGTTTTCACCGATGAGACTCTCTCATTTTTTCATCATTTTTTTGTTCATTTTTGTTTTGTATTTTGTTTTCTAATACCACGGGTATTGCCCAATGTCTCGGTCTTCCTTCATTGCATCTGTTATCACTTTGGAATTGATCAGAAGGTCTTTCTTTGGACTGTAACATGGCTTTTGGATGGGTTAAGAAAGAAAGGTATAAAGGCTCAAAATTTTACGAGGGTTCAAAAATATTTACAACTCTCGGAATTATTCAACACAACTTCTGCCCCAGTTTCAATATGTGGGGAATTTTTGGATTTTTTCTTTATTGTGACTGAACCTCAGAGAGGCTGCCTACGTACCCTTTCGGGATCAAGTCAGACGTAGTTCATCCAACATATTAGTTAGATGGATTTCTTTTTGACTTTTTCCCGATTTCTTTGTCTTTTTCTTTTTTTTCTTTTTTTTTCTTCTATTACCCTTTTTTTTCCTTCGGTCATCACTTCCCATTTTGTCAATTTAACCTTCATTTTCCTTATTGCGCTATAAGCGATTTCGAGAGAGGGATATGAAAGAATATATTCATTAAGGCTCAAAGGGGTTGTCAATGGATAAAGTGTTTGGATAGAGAATAAAACGCCTTCGTCATTTCAATTCCAAAATCACAACATATGTCACACCTCCCTTTTTACTACCCCACAACACTTAAATGTGTATAAATACACTTGTAGGGTATACCCCGACGCTCAATTACCCAAGACGGATAAAATAACGTAAGGGAAGGAGTTTTTCCATTTAAAGGACAATCGGTTCGGGATTTTATTAGAGATTAATCAGAGTCGCCACTTGGGAATGACAATGGTGTCCCAAGTCACCGGTTAATCCCGAATCCGAGGAATTTTGACTCTTAAAATGTCTGCGAAGCAGAGGTCCGGATAAGGAAATCTGTTAACCCGGGAGAAGGTGTTAGGCACTCCCGGATTCCGTGGTTTTAGCACGGTCGCTCCACTGTCGTTCTTGACTTTTGTTTGACTCAATTAGGTTTTAACAACTTAATGTGCTTTTACGTTAAATATTACTTTTTAAGAATTTGCGACATCGCGAAAACACGCCTCGAGTCATACCGCAACCAGTACGCCTATGACTTTCGGTGTATTTCAGCTTTGCCGAGATTTGGATTTGAGTCGCACCAAGTGCACACTCGTTAAATGGAAGGTATATTAAAATCGTGCCCTAAAACAGTCTATCGGCTTTTTAACTTTTGGAGAGGCTATGGAATTTGCTATTAGCCTCTCCGATTCTACTATGTTATCTTATTACTAAATGGGGGCCCGGTGTTATTCGGGCGAGGCTCATCCCAATTTAATTTTAAAGTCCGGTCCTATTTTGTTTAACTACATTTGCTATACATTGTTTTTGCCTTATTCGATTTTATATCATTAAACATTCCAGGCCTTGTTGAAATCTGTTTTTAGTGGGCCTGGTCTTCTTCTTCATTTTTGTACATTCACAACAGGGCCAGCCCAGGCCTTGAAGCCCGGGCAATCTTCAGGTTTCCAATCAGCAAACCATTTGACTTCGTAGGATAGTTCAGGCCCGAAATTATACAAGGCCCAAATTGGATTGAAACAGCAGTGACAGAAGATAGAAATGAAGAACTCATAATGAAACAAACATATAAATTTGAAAATTGAATTGCACTTTATTTATTAAGAGAGGAACTCATTGTACAAAAGATCAATACTAATTCTAAATGAACAGCTAATTAATGAAAGGACTAACCGACTACTTTTATCTTTGTTTCTGTTGAACTAATGAAGAAGTTTTTAGTTAGAAATCAATAATAATTAATTTAGCTATTTGAAGTATGATCTATAGTCTAATTGCTTGCTAATGATCACTGAATTACTACACTAAATGACTATGAAATTTGCATTAGATCTTATCACTGGATTTGCTAATCACTTCTATTTAAGTATCACCTTACCCAGCTGCTGATGAGCTATTATACTTTCTAATCATTAGTCCTCTTTTGAACTTGTTTGTTTCTACATACTAATTTACAATTGTGATCAATTACTAATACTGATATGAGCCAGACTTGTTTGTTGTTCCTAAAACCAACTTTATCTTAACGTTACTTCATTGATTATTTCCTATTCTAACTCATTTGAATCTGGATATCGACGAAATAAGCTAATTATGTGAGCATATTGATAACCTCCTCTATGAACTGTTATTATCGACTTATGTGATAGTTACTTTTTAGAAAGTTTACCTAATTAACTAGGTGATGGTACTAATTACTACTAATACTATACTATTACTAAGCTATTACATCATTTCTGTTCATGTTTTCATACTAGTGTATTCTAGTCTACCACTAAAGCTACAAATCTAAACTACTCAAGCAGTGGTACAAAATTGAACTACATATTCATAATAACAAAAAATCGAAATGAATCTTCATGCCATTTATCAGGAATCATCAATACAGCTTGGTTTCGGACAGGAGAATACCTGAATCAACAAGAAGAAAACCAATAAGTTCTAAGGGGTAGAAGCAAACAACCAACAACAGATCCAAACAAGCAATGCAACAGTGAGACTGATTATCCAGTGAGCCAAATAACACAAGCAATCAGCAAGTATGAATCAACGAAGCAACAGAAAAACCCAGTCCAATTCGAGCAAAAGAACCCAGTGAAATCAATGAAAACCAGCAAACTCTAACTCGAAAATTTCCAGAAAATCCTATTGTTCTATTGCTATTTTTTATCTCTTCTAGCTTTGTATAAAACCAGCCTAGATATATATTTCAGATTGCTAAAAATTGGAACCCCCTTTTCAGCCCCTTTTTAGAGGTATATATAGTTGTGGTAAGGGCTGATGACTTGGGGAGAAAGTATGGGATTAATCCCACTTCTCCCCCTCCTAAAATTACTAAACTTACTCTTAAGTCCCCAAAATCAGTTATCAAAACCCTTCCAGCATGTGCTGGAAGGTTCTAAAGATTCTCTTTTATGGGTTTTTTACCAATGTATCCCTAAGGGTTTGAGATTTTTACAGATTTCCCATTTTAAGGAGACCATTATGCCCTTAAATCTCTGCAAAATTGCAGAAATCAGGGGCATGAATGACTCTATTACCCTCTTAAGTTCTAAATTATTTACTGTTTTACCTTTTTAACTCCCAATTGTGCCCCTAAGGGCACTGCTGATTTACTAGCCTACCTAGGTCAGATTTCAGCTTCTTTTGAACCTATTTAACTAATAGCCAGCCCTGGCATTAGTATTTAAGGGCTGGCCAGTTCTATTTTAGGAGACTATTTCAATTTTAGCTACTTCTAGATCTATTTCAGTTAATTAAGACTAAGTTATTACAATTTTAAGCTAATTGCAGGCATAGCGTGCTTTGTTATTAAAAGTAACTCTTTAAAATCTAGCCAGTCTCAAGTTGAGACTTGGCTTTTGGGTAATTAAACCCAATTACTGAACATTTGGGCCCAAAACCTTTGCAGGTTTGGCCACTTTTATGTTCAGGGCTCTAAAGAGAGCCTGGGCCAGTCTGCATTTGCAGACTTAGCCATTTTGCACAACCATCCCCTTTTAAAGGTGGGCTGTGTGTTAGGGCCTTATAGAATTGGTCAACCTTTTTTGCAAAGTTAACCATTCTTAGGCCAATTATTTCTTAATAACCTATTTTCTTCATTTTAAGGTCAATTAAACTAAACTGCATGATTAACCTGCTTAAATACCTATTAAACTAATGGCCAGTCTCAAGTTGAGACTTAGCCTGGGTAATTAAACCCAATTACTGAACATAGCTGGGCCCAAAGCCTTTGCAGGCCTGGCCACTTTGCTTGTTCAGGGCTCAAATGAGCCTTGGTAAACTTGCATTTACAAGCTTGACCAATTCTTGCACAACCAGCCCTTTCGAAGTGGACTGTGTGTTAGGGCCTTATAGAATTGGTCAACCTTTTGCAAGGTCGACCATTCTTAGGCCAATTAGTTCTTAATATCCTACTTTTTGTGTGATTTTCAGTTTTAGTCCTATTTCAAAACTAGCCACTCTAAGGATCCTAATACTAGCAGTTATAACCAATTCACCTAAGCATAATAAGCATTAATAGTGTTCATACTTAACATAAAACTATTGCAAACTTAGCCATTTCAACATATAATTGCACATATAACCACATGAAGCCAAATATTGTTCATTAATCAATCAAAATTCAGAAGTGGGGTTTGATAATGTTGAATCTCAACTAATCAACTTACATAACTTGAAATCATGTAGCAACATGTCAATTAACATCAATTAGGCTAAGTCACAGTCATTTCATGTTAGATGATATACTGAAAAACCCTAAAACACTTAGCATTCATGGACATAGACACTAAATTCCCAGAAACCAGTCAACAAAAGAATAAAAACATGATTTATTTTAAACAGGAGGGCAATGGACTAAGAAAGGTGATCAACCAGACCTACCAACCTAAAGCTTTTCCCAAATACCAGCCTAAGTCTAATACAAGTGCATGACAGTGAAAATGAGGAGCAGAATGACATGGAGAAACAGTGAAAAAGGAGCAAGACAGACCAATCAAAGTACTTAAGAGGATGAAGTTAAACTAATATTAGAACTAAGCATGTATGACAATAGGAGAAAACTAGACTAACAACTAAACAGATCAAAGACTGCAATATTCACAAGATGAATAAGGAAAGGGAACCCAAAGTAACTCTTATGATTTAACAGAACATATCATGAAGATGAATAAGATGAAACAGAAGCCTATTTCTATCATGGATCATTAAAAGCTAGGGGCAACAAGAGTGATCACAGTAACTTGAACTTGATTTTAAACAGAAGACAAAGGTCATGCTTTTTGCAGTGAATCAAAACTCAACAACTAACATAACAAGGGAAAGATGAAATCTCTGATCTTAGAACAAATTAGCATGGGATCAACACAAGACAAATAACAGAATCTCATCATTAACCGGCTAAAGAGGAGCAAGCTAAGAAACCTTATGACTAATCATTAGAGAAACATGCAAGAGATGTGAAGTAAAAGAAGAAACAATCAGATAAGAACCTTATAACTAATCAGGGAAGAAGAATCATTCAAACTATTAAAATCTAACAAAGAAGACTAGAGTCGAAACTTAATCATGCAAAGGAGATGTCGAAGATCAATGAGATTGAAAAATCTAATGCTAACAGAAGACAAAGACAAGAAAGGGATATCAGAACAGGAGTTCAAACAAGAAGCACAGATGAACAAATTAAACCCCAAAACTAACAGACATACCAAAAGACTAAGAACAGAAAATCAAGGTAAAAGATATCAGCATAGAAACAAAAGCAATGCAACGAACAGACAAGAAAAAGAAAAACAAACACACATGGAGGGAAGGGACTTAGCTTGCAGGGCCGGTCCCCTGAGCTTCCCATTTTACTCTTTTTCCTTTCTTTTCCGGTCTTTTCTTTTATTCCAGTCTTCTTTCAACCCCCTTTTCCATGTTTCTTTTCCTTATTCTCTTTTTTTTTTGTTTTTGTTTTTCTTTTTCTGGTTTTTCTTTTACGCTCAAAGACGAGACCTTTTGGGGTTTTTAGTTGCAGAGGGATGTTTTGGAAGGGTAAAAGAACGGGTCTTGAACAAGTTTGGGTTTGGGGGTCGCCGGAGTTAGGTTTCCGGCGACACGCTTTTGGATATTCGAGGAGCTCCGGCAAGATTCGAAGGGTGAGGGTAGTATGGTTGGATAGATCAGAGAAAGGGGGTTCTTTTGGCATTGGTTTCGAATGGTTTCTCATTGTTTGGTGGTCACCGGCGAAGATTCCGGTGACCGGAGTTCTGAAGAAAGGTGTCTGTTCTTGGAGCTTTTGATAGAAGAAGGAGGAAAAGAAGAAGAACAGAAGAGATGAGGGGTTAAAAGGGCCGGCGACCACCGTGGAGGGTGGTGGCCGCCATTGGCCGTCTAGGGTTCGAAGAAGAAGAACGAAGATGAAGATGGATGAAGAAGAGAGAGGTGAGAGCAAAAGGGCGGCTAGGGTTAGAGGAGTGTGTAAAGTGAGCCGGCCATTCAGACATAAGCCTTATATAGGCGATATGTCTGAGGTAATCTTGGCCGTCCATTTGATCAAGATCGACGGTCCAGAGGCGCGTTACTAAAACGACGCCGTTTAGGCTCTTGTGAGACCAAAGTCTCTAATCGTTAGATCAACCTTAAACGAACGGCTGAGATCGAATCTCAGCATAATCCAATAATTAATTAATTCTAACAATTGTTTCAGTCGTTGGATTTGAAGACACGAATGGCTGAGATCTCTTCATTAAGCCTCTGGACCGGATTTCCTTTGGGCCAAAACATCTGGGCCTTTTAATTCAATTTAAATGGCCCAATCTTATTAAACACAAGCTATTTTTTGCATTTTTGATTTTAATAATTTTTATGTATTTTCTTTTATACTTTTTTTTTCTTTTCTTTTTATGGAAAATTATAAAACCTAATTTCCTATTTACTCTAATTTTCTAGTATTTTTTGCAATTTTTCTGCTATTTTTCCTCTTATTTTCTCCTACTTAAACTATTTTGCTAATTTTCTTAAAATCTAACTAATTAAACTAACAAATTAATTACTTAGCCTATTTTTTTTTTGATTTTCTTCTAATTTCTACTTATTCAAACTCAAAAGTATAGCTAATTCCAAACAAAGCAAGTAATTGCACTCAAAAAATATATTTATTTTAATTTTGGAATTGTTTGCTCGGTGCAAAAATCACGTGCTCACAACAACAAAATACAAAACATACAATTGAAAAGAAATCATACATAGTATCTTTTGACCGCATCTGAATTGATAGCAGTCTCTACGCACTTTCCTTCAACATCTGTTAAATATAATGCCCCATTGGACAACACCCGCGATACTACGAATGGTCCTTGCCAATATGGTGCAAACTTGCCCTTTGCCTCGGCCCAATGCGGTAAGATACACCTCAATACGAGTTGTCCGACTTCAAACTTCCGAGGACGCACCTTCTTATTGTATGCTCTGGCCATTCGTCATTGATACAACTGCCCATGGAAAACTGCGGCCAATCTCTTTTCATCAATCAAACTCAATTGTTCCAGCCGGGCTTTTACCCATTCTTCGTTATCTATTCCAGCTTCAGCTATGATCCGCAATGACGGTATTTCAACTTCTGCGGGTATAACAGCCTTCGTCCCATACACCAGTGAGTAAGGTGTGGTTCCAATAGGAGTACGCACTGTCGTGCGGTAACCCATAAGAGCAAAGGGTAACTTTTCATGCCATTGCCTGGATCCCTCCACCATTTTTCTGAGGATCTTCTTGATATTCTTATTTTCCGCTTCTACTGCACCATTCGCCATTGGCCTATAAGGCATGAAATTGAGATATGTGATCTTAAATCTCTCGCAAACTTCCGCCATGAGATGACTATTTAGATTGGCTCCATTATCCGTGATGATCACCTTGGGAATTCCAAATCGGCATATAATATTCTCATGCACAAAGTCCACCACCGCTTTCTTCGTTATTGCCTTGAACGTTTTTGCCTCAACCCACTTGGTGAAATAATCGATTGCAACCAAAATGAATCTATGCCCATTGGAAGCCGCTGGATCTATCGGACCGATAACATCCATGCCCCAGGCGACAAAGGGCCAAGGTGCAGACATTGTATGCAACTCATAAGGCGGGGAGTGGATCAAATCTCCATGTACCCGGCACTGGTGACATTTCCTCACATATCTAATACAATCATGCTCCATAGTGAGCCAATAGTACCCAACTCTCAAAATCTTCTTTACTAGGACATATCCGCTCATGTGGGGTCCACAGGCTCCGGCATGTACTTCATTCATAATCTCATCAGCTTGTTGTGCATCCATACACCTCAATAACCCCAGGTCTGGTGTTTTTTTGTATATAACTCCTCCACTGAGAAAAAATCCATTAGCCAAGCGCCTGATGGCTCTTTTCTGATCTCCAGTGGCCTGCTCCGGGTATTTGCCAGCTTTCAGGTATTCCATGATGTCATGATACCACGGTTCTCCATCCAATTCTTCTTCCAAAGTGAAGCAGTAAGCATTTTGATCACGAACTTGGATCTGGAGAGGATCTATATATGTCTTGTCCGGATGAGGAAACATAGAGGACAGTGTGGCCAAAGCATCTGCAATCTCATTGTGCATTCTTGGGATGTGTTTGAATTCTATGAACTGGAATCTTTGTGACAACTCGTGCAAACAATACCGATAAGGTATCAATTTCAAATCTCGTGTCTCCCATTCTCCTTGGATTTGGTGTACCAAGAGATCCGAGTCACCCATGGCCAAAATCTCTTGAATACCCATGTCTATAGCCATCCATAATCCCAAGATACACGCCTCATATTCGGCCATGTTGTTGGTACAAAAAAATCGAAGCTGAGCTGTGACGGGATAGTGTTGACCCGTACCTGAAATGAGTACCGCTCCAATACCAATGCCCTTGCTATTGACGGCTCCGTCGAAATACATTTTCCATCCTGGCTTCTCATCTTGTTCTATTTCCTCGACATTCATAGCCTCCTCATCCGGAAAGTATGTCTTTAAAGGCTCATATTCATTATCCACTGGATTCTCTGCTAAGTGGTCCGCGATCGCTTGTGCCTTCATCGCCGTACGAGTCACATAGATAATGTCAAATTCTGTGAGCAGAATCTGCCATTTAGCAAGTCTCCCTGTAGGCATAGGCTTCTGAAATATGTACTTCAGAGGATCCGGTCGTGATATCAAATATGTGGTATATGCTGACAAATAATGTTTCAATTTCTGAGCCACCTAGATCGACGCACAACAAGTTCTTTCTAGCTGAGTATATTTTACCTCATAAGATGTGAACTTCTTACTGAGGTAATATATAGCTTACTCTTTCTTGCCCGTCTCATCGTGTTGTCCTAGCACACAACCAAAGGAGTTGTCAAGCACTTTTAAGTATGAATCAGAGGTCGCCCCAGCTCTGGAGGAACTAACACTGGAGGATTGGCCAAATATTCCTTGATCTTGTTGAAGGCTTCCTGACATTCGTCGGTCCATTTCACTGGTGCATCTTTCTTTAACAACTTGAAGATGGGCTCACATGTTGATGTCAACTGAGCGATGAACCGGCTAATGTAATTCAACCTCCCCAATAAGCTCATTACCTCCTTCTTGTTCTTCGGCGGAGGTAGACTTTGGATGGCCTTGATCTTTGATGGATCTAGCTCGATACCTCGCCTACTCTCTATAAACCCCAACAACTTCCCTGAAGGTACTCTGAAGGCGCACTTCGCAGGATTGAGCTTTAAATTGTACCTCCGGAGTCTTTGGAAAAACTTTCTCAGATCCCTCACGTGATCAGGCTGCTTTTTGGACTTTATGATGACATCGTCCACATATACTTCAATTTCTTGGTGCATCATCTCATGAAACATCGTGGTCATTGCCCTTATATAAGTTGCCCCGGCATTCTTCAATCCAAACGGCATCACTCTGTAACAATACATTCCCCAAGGTGTAATGAAAGCAGTTTTCTCCGCGTCTTCTTCGTCCATCAAGATCTGGTGATAACCTGCATAACAATCTACAAATGAACCGATCTCATGCTTAGCGTAATTGTCGATCAATATGTGGATGTTTGGCAATGGAAAGTCATCCTTTGGACTGGCTTTATTGAGGTCTCTGTAGTCCACACACACTTTGGTTTTTCCATCTTTCTTTGGGACTGGCACAACGTTCGCCAACCAGGTGGGGTATTTGGTGACTCGTATGACCTTTGCCTCAAGCTGCTTATTCACCTCTTCTTTTATCTTTACACTAATGTCCGTTTTGAATTTCTGCAACTTTTGCTTTACAGGCCGGCATTCAGGGTAGATAGGCAACTTGTGTACCACCAAATCAGTGCTAAGTCCGGGCATGTCATCATAGGACCAAGCAAAAATGTCCTTAACTCATGAAACAACCTTATCAATTCTTCCCTGAGGGGTGTCTCCAAATGAACGCTAATTTTTGTTTCCCGGACATTATCTTCACTCCCCAAATTTATGGATTCCGTATCACTCAAATTCGGTTTGGGCTTTTCCTTATATTGGTTCATGTCCTTACTTATTTCCTCCAGGGCTTCCTCATCCTCACATTCTATCTCACTATCCTCCTCAATTTCTTGTATGGTAATGCGACTGTCAGAACTGGGTCGAGAATCCTTCACGCATGACATGGCATTAGAATCAACACATACAGAACTGTACAGAAGAAAAAATAAAGAAAATAAGGCAAAAAATGAAGAAAAAGGAAAACTGCATTTCATTGATAAAAAGATGAATAAAGTTCGGGATATGTTTTGATTTTTCTTTTTCATGAGGGGGGTGGGAGAACTACAAAGAGTAACAATTATTTTTCTGGGAAAGCGATGATGAAATTTTGAGAGCTAACTTCCAGGACTCCTTCCTGATAGGGAAAGGACTGGCTTCCCAATTGTTCAGCATGACGCCAGATCCCACAAACTGCACATCCATTTTGCTAGTGCCTTCCCCCACCTCAACCATATTCACATCTCCAAATATCTTCTCAAAACTCAGAAGCTCTTCATCAGGTCGGGTTTCAATGTACCTTGACACAGCAGATGTCCGATATTTAGTATCAGGCTTGGTGAAGGTGTCGGATAGTTTGGGTATAGGCTTAGGCAGGGTCCAGTTCTTTTTGGCTTTGGAGGCTCTTCGGATGTCGGCACTAGTGGGTTTGAACCCTAAGCCGAAAGTACCTTTGTTTTCTGGCAATTGAACCGGTTGGATAACTCCTTGCAAAGCTTTGCCCAGCCCTTTTCCTGGCGCAAACCCGTTTTTAAGCATCTCCTTGGCCACCATCACAGCAGTAGGTGCTACCGTAGGGATCGGCAGTTTCTCTCCTTCAGCAATTTTGTTTACTGCTATGGTATCTGTCACCTGGTAGACCCAAGGTCCCCTATCTCCATCAGCACCATCAAACGGCATCACAACAATGCAGGTATTTTCTTCTTCATGCACAACAATTTCTTGTTGCTCCCATTCGAATTTGACCATCTGGTGTAAAGACGACGGCACTGCCTTGGCCGCGTGGATCCATGGTCATCCTAGCAATAAATTATAGGACACAGCAATATCCAATACCTAAAATTCCATAGTAAAATCCATAGGCCCAATGGTCACTTCCAAGACAATGTCTCCCAACGTGTTCTTACCTCCCCCATCAAATCCTCTCACATTTATACTGTTCTTCCGAATTCTATCTGGACTGACATTCAGCTTCCCTAAAGTTGACAGCGGGAAAATATTTGCGCTTGAACCATTATCTATCAATACTCTGGTCACCACCGACTCTTCGCTTTTCACCGTAAGATAAAGTGCCCTATTATGCTCGGTTCCGTCAACAGGCAATTCATTATCTGAGAACGTAATCCTATTAGACTCAAAGATCTTATTAGTAATCTTTTCAAGGTGACAAACTGAGATCTTATCTAGGACATTAGCCTCGTTCAATATCTTCATCAGAGCTTTCCTATGTTCTTCTGAGTGTACTAATAACGAGAGCAAAGAGATCTGTGCAGGGGTTTTCCTCAGTTGTTCGACTATGGAGTAATCTTGCGCTTTTATCTTTTTGAGGAATTCCTCCGCCTCTTCCTCGGACACTGGCTTCTTCAACTGATTCTCTTTGACTGTTTTCATTCTTCTTAACTCTTTTGGGGCAAAACACCTCCCAGACCGAGTCAGACCTTGAGTTTCACTGATTTCTCAAGATACCTCTTTCCCTTTATAGATCACTTCTACCTTATTGTAATTCCAAGGTACAATCTTCGTATTTATTATCGGCATCTGCACCACCGGTCTTATGATCACTAGTTCCCCATTCGTGCCTTTCACTGTTAATATCGGCTTCACGCCTGGTACCACAACCTTCAACTTCTCCACCACTATTGGCCTTTTTACTGGTTCCTCAACAATCACTTTTCCTTTCTAGGCTTCCTTTTCCGTTCTGCTACTGGCTTTAATCATCATAACAGACTGAGACGGCCTCCGACTGCTCTCATCCTGCGCCAATTCTATCATATGCGTTTCATGGTGAGTTGGCAGTGGGTTTTGCATGATGTTTGGAGATTTCGGAGCTTGCACTTCAATTCTTCGACTATCAATAAGATCCTGGATAGCACTCTTCAGATGCCAACACTTTTCAGTATCGTGTCCTGGTGATCCTGAACAATACTCACACCTGACAGATTGATCAATGTTTTTCGGAGGTGTGTTTGCAAGTTTATGTTCAATCGGGCTCAACATTCCCAATTCTTTTAATCTGTGATAGAGGCTGGTAAATGAATCCCCCAATGGGGTGAATGTTTTCTTTGCTTTATTCCTCCATTCTGGGTCAGGCCTGGGTTTGTTTTGGTTTCTGTAGGTTCTGGAAGTAGGGTATGTGTTTTGTGTGTGGTAGACATTATGTGGGGCTTGGGCTCTCCACACATGTGATAGTGGTGGTGAGTAGGTTTGGGCTTGTGGGTGGTGGTAGTGCGGGGTAGTTGGTGGTTAATATGGTGGCGGTGAGTTATATGTGGTTAGTGTATTGTATGGGGTTGGTGGGTTATATGTGGTTGGCGGGTTGTATGGAGTTGACGGGTTAGGTGGGTATGGACGGTATGGTCTTGGTGGTTCTTGGTGGTTGTTGGTTACGGTTCCAAGGCCTGCTTTCCACAACTGCTACTTCTTCTTTTTTCTTCTTTCCAATTGCCCCTCCATTCCCAGTCTGTATTGCTTGATTCGTGGCCTTAATTGCCTAAAAACTCATGATCTTGTTTGTTTTTAAACCTTCCTCAACAAAGCTCCCCATCTTCACAACCTCATTGAAACTTTTTCCAATTGCTGACACTAAATGACCATAATAAGTAGGCTTCAAAGCCTGTAGGAAAAAATCTACCATTTCTCCTTCCTTCATTAGCGGATCTGCCCTTGCAGCCTGTTTCCTCCACCTGAAACCGAACTCCCAGAAGCTTTCTCCTGGCTTTTCCTCCATCTTCGTAAGGGATAATCTATCTGGTATGATTTCCATATTGTATTGGAAATCGTTCGCGAAGGATTGCTCGAGATCGTCCCAGAGGAACCACCTGGTATGATCCTGGCGAGTATACCACTCCATAGCAGAACCGCTTAAACTCTGGCTAAAATACGCCATCAACAGCTCATCCATTCCTCCTGCACCTCTCATTTTACTGCAATAACCCCTGAGGTGGGCCACCGGGTCTCCATGTCCGCTATACATATCAAACTTCGGCAACTTAAATCCAGCAGGAAGTTGCACTTCAGGGAACATACACAAATCCTTGTATGCCACGCTCACTTGCCCTCCCAATCCTTGCATATTGCGAAAGGCGTTTTCCAAAATTTTCACCTTCCTAGCCATCTCCTCTTGCCCCGCATTTTTAGCAGGTTTCTCTTTGCTCGTCTCCATCAGTGGAGTATGAGATTCATGTTGTCGAAAGGTTGGCTCTGGTGGGTAGTAATGAGGATCTTGTATTTGGAACATTGGTTCACTAGATGATTTGTGTAGGGTGGTAGGTGGAGGTGTCACATACACTAGAGCAACTTGGGGTGGATGGGATGGTACTTGTTTTGTTGGAGGTGGTGGTACCTGGGAAGTGGAAGCATAATAGTGATGGTAGTCAGGGTATGTAGAGGGTGCATTCAATGTGGGTGGTTCAGGATTGGGGTTAGCTGGAGGGATGTATCTGGGATTGGCAGGGTAAGTTGGCAGGGGTTGACCTCTAGACCAAGCCTGATACATTTCGGCCATCTGCTGCTTTAATTTGTACATCTCTTCCTTCATCCCCGCTACGTCCACAATTTCTTCCTCTTGTGCGGGATCCATAATAGTTGCCTCAATTTCTTATGACACAGCTTTTGTCATTTTCTTATATCTCGTGTTGTAAGGGTGAGTAGCCAGAATGCCAGTTGCCACAAAAATCTGAAGCTCACAAACATCAATACCCTTTAGTTGTTAGCTCATGAAGAGATAAGATGCAACGACTTTAAAGTAAACACATTTTCCTCGAGTCGTCATGCTTCATCCGGTCTTTACTTATTTGAATCATCTCTCTCTTTTTTTTCATTTTTCTCTCTCTCTATTTTTCATTTCACAATTGCGTTCCTATTTATTTGCCTACCGTAATTAAAAGAAATAACATAAAGCAAAAGGATTGACAACAACACTTGATTTTCATTGATAGTTCAAAAACATTGGTTTACAAGATGATGTTGTAATGCTAATGCGAAGAAATAAAAAATAAGATGCATGCCTTATGAATACATTAATGCTCCTAGTGCCCGCGAGACATCGTTCGGTCTTGCCGCGGGCTTATATGCTAATCCCCTTTGGAGCCTATCCAGGTCAGACATGACTTGAAGCATTTCACCGCTGATACAAAGGTTCCTCGGGACATATCTTCACACAATTGACTCTTCCGGGTGATGTATTGAGCAATGCGAACAATCTTCTCTCGAATGACCCCTTTTTCTTGAAGCAATCGACTTATCTGTTCAGTGCGAGCATCCAAGGTATGTTGGTTATCTTTCTGTATTTGCTGTAACTCCAACTCTAGTCGAGCCATAGTTGTGTAACAATGCTCCCTCTCTTCTTCGAGATCCTTGATAATCTTGTTACTTTTAACCGTGGCTGAAACCATTTTCTTTCTTAATCGAGCTACCTCAAATTCGTGCTTATCTTGGAACTGCCGAACCAACTTGGCTCTTTCCTCAGCATCTCTGGTTATTTGCTTCCGAGCCCTGACTAATTCCTTTTCGGCCTTGTCCAAGTAAAAGTTGTAGTCATTCACTTTGTGCCGTAGAGTCTCCATCAATTTCTCATCCCGGGCTAAGCGAATGGGGGACTCGGATGCAATTTTCATTTGAGCAACCTCAGCTTTTAACATTTCGTTCTCTTTCTTCGGCTGCTTTTTCTCTCCTTCATCAGATGCTGCCTGTAAACCACTTTCAAACTGGAGATTTCTCAGTTGTTCCTCCAACAAACTGATTTTGGCCTTGTATTCTCTTTCTTTGGTCGCCCAATTCTGGTTTTCCTTAGACTGCTCCACCAAATCTTGCAGGTATGGTATTTTCGAAAGCCGTTCATGCTCAACACCCCGTCGATACCATGTGAAATATCCAGATGATACTTCTCCCCGAGCTCTATTTTGCACACAGTATCCACTTTTAGGTTTTGGCACTCATTCCATATTTGCCGGATCTTTGCTTCCGGGAATTGCCCATCCGGACCAATTTCTATAACTTGCGAACTGAGGTCCCCATCTCTCGGAATAACTTGACATCTACCCAGTTGTCGCAGGGCCCTGTATGGGGTGTAAGGTTGGATGCTTTTCAAGCCCATGATAAAAAATGGTGACCCTTCCGTCGGCATATATATTACCTCGTCAAGAGGTAGCCAATCATATGTCCAATCGATCTGGCCATCCGTCAATGATCGAAGATGCAAAATCCAATCCTTTACTCCCTCTGGCAGTTTGACTTCTTTTGTTCTCGTATAGAATTCTTCCAGACATGTTCATCCAGTCGGACCATAACTTGAGAACGAAGGATGATGGCATAGATGTTCGATCAACCAAATCTGCAAAATCAAATTGCACCCTTCAAAGAAGTTGGCTCCAGCTTTACATGCAGTCAAGGCACGGTAGATGTCAGCTAAAATCATTGGAGCTAGAGTACAATTATCTTGTACTATCAATGTGCTCGCTACCCCGGCAACCTTTATGCTGATGTGCCCATCTTTTCTCCGAAATATGACAATTCCGAGAAATGCCACTAGGAAAGCAAACCTTTGATGCTCCTCCCATTTTGCTCGGTTGGACTTGCTGCATAACTTGTTCGTGCAGTCATTAAAACCTCCGATGTGTCCATACCTACTATAGATGAAGTTCAAGGAGCAAAACCCGTTGGCTAAATCTTCGTTGTGGACATTCCTGGCAATTTTCAAAGAATCCAGAAAACAATGCACCGTTACCGTTCTTGAAGATACCGGGTATTTTTCTTTTAAGGGGACCTCATTCTTCCCTATATAGAAAGCAATCTCCTCCAGAGTAGGAGTGAGTTCAAAATCCGGGAGATGTAGTACATTGTGTGCCGGGTCCCAGTATGTGACCAATGCTCTAATTACGTCTCCTCGAGGAATTATGTCCAATAATCCCGTAAGATCTTTCAAGTAACCCTTGACCCAGTCCTGATTTTCCGTTCCCATGTCTTGCCACCACAGTTTCAGCTCCAAAGGGATTTTATTCATTAAGGAGAAATGTTCATTCAACAGCGTGCTCATCCTGCACATTTATTAAGGCGATTTTATTTAGAAAAAGGAAAAATCTTTTTCAATGCAATTTTCATTTTTGAAAGAATCATGGCTCTCGAAGTGGCCATTTTTGCCAAAACAGCCTTCCGGCGTCCTTTCGGAACATTCGCCATTTCCAAAAATAGCAATCACTTCGATTATTTGAAAAGGAAAAAAAATCTTTTTGGTCTTTTTCTAAAAGTGTGGTTGGACCCATTTAAGGGTTGCCTAAGTATCCCACCTAATGGCGAGAATCAAACATGCGTAGTTCGGTCAGATTAATTGACCATTTATTTCAACAACAAAACCATTTTTTTCGGATTTTCTAGATACTCAATTTCACTAATTCTTTTCTCTCTCTTTTTTTTCACAATTTTTCTATCTCGGGATTTTTGCCGGTCCGCATAACGAATCAAGGACAATAATAATGCAACACATAATATGCTCGGTCTTTTCAAATACCGGGTCACCTGTCCTAGACGGACCAAACCCCTGTGTTGAGTCCCCTAAGTCAGATATGATGCAAATAATCGTCCTAGACCTATGTTCAACATCTTATAGTTTCATAGAATGCTAGACCGTGTACCCGAGCGGACAACTCGAATCGAGGAGGGGGCTACGTACCGGTGACTCGCGAAGTCAATCGGCTTTGTAATTTATCCGACCTCTATTTTCTTAATTTGGGGCGACTTAACAGAAAGGGAAGTCTCAACCAGTAAGCACATCCCCGGGGGTGAAGAAGAGAAGGGTTTTTCGGCACAATTTTTATATACAATCCACATAATATCAAAGCGATAAAGCACATAGCATGTTGTTCAAATCATATAGTGAAGTCAAACAATATCACGAACGGCAATTCTAAGGAGCTCGAGTTCTTAAACCGTGAAATCGAAGTTCGGGGTTGGAATCCCCAGCAGAGTCGCCAGAGCTGTCACACATCCCTTTTTACTACCCCACACCAGGAAAAAGCATATAAATATGCTTATAGGGTATACCTCGACGCTCAAATACCCGAAACGGATATAATAACATAGAGGAAGGAGTTTTTCCAATTAAAGGATAATCGATTCGGGATTTTTGTTTTAATTAATCAGAGTAGCCACTTGAGATAATAATGGTGTCCCAAGTCCCCGGTTAATCCCGAATCCGAGGAAATTGACTCAAAAATGTCTGCGAAACAAAGATCTGGTTAAGGAACTCTGTTAACCCGAGAGAAGGTGTTAGGCATTCCCGGGTTCCGTGGTTTTAGCACGGTCGCTCCATTTTCGTTCTCGACTCTTGTTTGACTCAACATAGATTTTAACAATTTATAGTGCTTTTTACTTATATATTTTACGGAATTGGCGACATCGCGAAAATACGCCTCGAGTCACACCGTAACCAGTACGCTTGTGACTTTCGGTATATTTCAGCTTTGCCGGGACTTAGGATTTGAGTCGCACCAAGTGCACACTCGTTCATAGGAAAGTACGTTAAATCGTGCCCTAAATAATGTCTATCAGCTTTTAAATCTTTTGGGGGAGGCTATGGAATTCGCTATTAGCCTTCCTGAATCTATTATATAAATTACTTCATTACAAAGGGGGCCCCGTTGTTTGATATCGGGCGAGGCTCGTCCCAAGTATTATTAAGGTTCAATCCTAATACTTAGCTATATTTTGTATGGATGCTCTTTCGTTAGCAGTGTTTGACACTGGATATTCCAGGCCCTTATTATTTCTGTTGTTATTTGGGCCCGGATCTTTACATCACTTATTTAGACAAGCAATGGGCCAGCCCAGGCCTTAAAGCCCAGGCAGTCTTCAGGCTTGCGCTTGACCACTCGACCAAGTTCACGACACAGTTTAGGCCCATTTTATATAATAGGTCCAGACCAGATCGAAATAACCAAAAGCAGAAATGTAAACAGAACAATGATGTAAAATAAGAATGAATTCAAAATGTTTTATTCATCAAAAGCGAAATCAATATACAATTTACCAGCAAATCATGAATCAATTATCTACTGTACACAAGACTTGAGTTAAAAGACTGTTTCTAATCTCGACCTCTACTAATGAGTTGACACTAACATTTACATTATTTACTAGTTGAAAAATCTACGAAGAAGAATTCGATTATATGTGAGGCTTGAAGATCAGTTAAGCTAATTACCTATTGATTGTCTAAGGCTGAAGGGAGTCATGCATAAGATTGCACAATTACACTACTGGATTTACTATGAACCAAACTTATTAGATATCACAAATCTGGTTGTTGCCTTATCTAACTGTTTCCTCTTTAAATTACTCAGATCTGAACTTAGGTCCTCAAAATTACCTAACTATATGAGCAATGACTTCATAAATCAGTTTTTTCAAATACACAAACCCAATATCTAAATTCGAATGGCTTCACGACTTAAGCATTACTAAACCACTGATTTTACTATGATTTAAATCCTACTTGTGTCTATGTACAGATTCACGATGGTATGGTTAACTACGTGATTTCATTTTTTACGAAGAAGCTTACTGTGAATGAATAATTAGCAATTTTTGAAGAAAACAGTGATATGCTAACTTATGTTTTAGAAGTTTTTACCTAATTAATCTAAGCGATATGCTACTGCTACTACACTACTACTATTATACTACTTATTCTATCACTAAGCTATTACATCTTTTGTGTTTATTTTTCTACTACTATCTACTGTGATACACTACAGATTCAAACTAAATTTACAAATGTCTAGGAAAACTAGTACATAACAAATAACAAAATAATCCAGATCTTCATTTTCATTTTTATCAACTCGCCATTACAAGCTTCAACTGAAAGAGAGATGTACCTGGATCAAAATGAAAATCCAATGAGTCTAGGGGAATCAGGCAGATAAGCACAGCAATGAACTCAGACAGCAATGCAACAGTGGAATTGAATGCCAAATGAACAAGACAACACATCAATAGCAAGTAGGAATCCCACAACAAAGCAAGTAGAAATCCAGACCAAATTCGAGCAAGAAACCCAAAAATCAGAAGAAATGAACAAGTTCTCACTGGAAAAATCCAGAAACACTACTGCTATATTAGTATTTTTTTTTCTCTGAACTTTTCTTATCAAAAACCAGCCCCTATTTCACTCTTTTTGGGAGTATTTATAGGAATGGAGGGGTTGATGACTTGGGGAGAAAGTATGGGATTAAATCCCACTTCTCCCCCTCTTAAAATTATCCAATTTACACTTAGACCCATAATTCTGTTAACACAAACCCTTCCAGCATGTGCTGGAAGGTTCCAAAGATTCCTTTTATGGGCCTTTTACCAATGTAACCTTAGGGGTTAAAGATTTTTACAGATTTCCCATTTTAGGGAGACCATTATACCCTTTAATCTCTGCAAAATTGTAGAAATCGGGGGTACAAATGACTCCCTTAACCCTTTATGTTCTAAATTATTTACCAAATTTCTAAATTGGTTCCCTTTTATACCCTTGAAGGCACTGCTGAATTACCTGACCTACCTAGGTCAGGTTTCAGCATTTTAAGACTATATTTAACTAGTGGCCAGTCCTTGCATTGCTATTTAAGGACTGGGCAATTCTACTTTAGGGAACTATTTCAATTATAGCCTCTTTTGAATCTCTTTGGGTTAATTGCAGGACCAGCCTACCTTATTATCATAATTAACTATTTAAAACTTAGCCAGTCTCAAGTTGAGACTTAGCTTGGGATTTTGAACCCAATTACTAAACATAGTTGGGCCCAAAGCCTTTGCAGGCCTGGCCACTTTAATGTCCAGGGCTCAAAAAGAGCCTGGGCAAGTCTGCATTTGCAGACTTAGCCAATTTTGCACAACCAGCCCCCCTTTTAAGGTGGACTGGTGTGTTGGGACCTTATAAAGTTGATCAACCTTTGCAAATTTGACCACTCCTAGGTCAATTACTGCCTAATAACCTATTTTTGTTCATTTTTAGTTAATTGAACTAATTTGCAGGACTAGCCTGCTTTATTAAGGCATTCAGACTATTAAACTAATGGCCAGTCTCAAGTTGAGACTTGACTTGGGTAATTAAACCCAATTACTGAAAATAGTTGGGCCCAAAGCCTTTGCATGCCTGACCACTTTAATGTTCAGGGCTCAAAAAAGAGCCTGGGCAAGTCTGCATTTGCAGAGTTGGCCAGTTTTTGCACAACCAACCCCTTTTGAAGTGGGCAGGTATGTTTGGACCTTATAGAGTTGGTCAACCTTTGCAAAGTTGACCACTCTTAGGTCAATTATTGAACTTATAGCCTATTTTTGTGATTTTCAGTTTAGCCTATTTCAAAACTAGCCACTTTATGAAACCTAGCACTAACAGCTATAACCAATTCACCTAGGCATGATAGGTATTAACAGTGTTTACTAACATAAAATCATTACATACATAGCTATTTCAACAGATAATTGCACACATAGCCAAATGAAATCAAATATTGTTCATTAGTCAATTAAAACTCAGAAGAGGAGTTTGATAATGTTGAATCTTAACTAATCAACTCACATAACTCAAATTCATGTAGCAAAAGTGTCAATTAACATCAATCAGGCTTAGTCACAATCAATTCATGTCAGATGACACACTGAAAAACCCCAAAACACTTAGAATTCATGGGCATAGACACACAGACACTAAATTCTCACAAAATAGTCAAGAAGAAATGAAACATTACTTATTTTAAACGGGAGAGCAATGGACATTGGCAGAACAATATAAGAATGGTAGTCAGAATCCACTTTCAAGTACTAAACCTAGCTTGATGTATGCATGTGAAAAGTGAAGATGAGGAACAGGAAAGACATGAAGAAGCAATGAAGAACATCCCTAAATCTATTATGCAAAAGTGACAGAAGAAAGATCATAGACATGCATGTGAGGGTGTTATTTGGAGTAGTAATCCTTAAGTAAACATGAAAGTCAAATTGTTAACCCTAGAATCATGCTAAGCAAAGAGAACAGGGAAAACACTAGGAACATGGAAATCTGAATAGAACAAATCCTAATCGAGAGTTAAACAACTAAAGCATGAATGGAAACAACATAGATATCTGATATTGTTGAAGACCAAACAAACAGGAAAACATATAACCAAGGGTGAAGAATATACAAAGGCGGCTTAATATGAAGATGAACAGAAAACAAAACATGCAAGCCAAATAGAAGAAAAGTTATACTATAAGAGCCAAACAGGTCCAAGACCATATGGTTTACTAGATAAAAAAAAAGAGAATCAAAGTACTTCAACTTATCAGAAACAGAACATAATTTAAAGCCAACGAATAGAAGAACAACTATATAAAAATGATTGAGTTAAGAAACCCTAATACTAAACAGATGTAGTCATATGATTTCGAAATTTAAAGAAAACAGAGAGATAGACAAGAATATACGGGATGTAAGATATGAAACGAGAGAAGATGAACAGAAAAGAAAAGAAACAGAAGATCAGCAGGAAAAATCCTAAAACTAACATGCGAAAACAAGAATCAGAAAAAGACATATAGAAGCATGCAAAATAGAAAACAAAATCAAATAGAAACAAACAAAACAAGAACAAAAATAATGAAAAGAAAGCAGATAAGGGACAGGGCACTTAGCTTGCAGGGCCTGTCCCCTAAGCTTCCTAATTTCATTCTTTTCTTTTTATTTATTCTCTAGACTCTTCTTTATTCTCTTTTCCTTGTTTCTCTTTCTTTATTCCCCTTTTTTCGTTTTTCTTTTCTGACTTTCTTTTTTTAGACTTCAAGATGAAGCTTTTTTTGGGTTTTTGTTTGAAGAGGGGTGTTTGGGGAGGGTAAAGGGTGGATCTTGAATAGGGTTGAAGTTTTGAGTCACCGGAGTTAGGTTTCCGGCGACACCTTTTGGGATATTCGAAGAGTTCCAGGTAGATTCGGAGGGCGTGGGTGGTATGGTTGGATAGATGAAGTCAAGATGGATCGATCGGCGTTGGTTTGGGATGGTGGTTCGTTGTTTGAGTGGTCACCGGTGGAGTTCCGGTGACCGGAGTTTCAAAAGAAAGGGGGTCTGTTTATGGAGTTTTGATGGAGAAGAAGAAAAAGAAAAAGGAAAAGAAGAGAGGAGGGGTTAGAGGGGTCGGCGACCACCGTGGACGGTGGTGGCCGCCATTGGCCGGCTAGGGTTTAGGAGGCAATGAAGGAGAAGATGAGGGGAGAAGAAGAAGACCTCAAAGGCGGCTAGGGTTAGGCATTTGAAAAATGGCCAAAATTCAACGGACCAAAGCTTTTGAAAAATGGCCAAAATTCAACGGACCAAAAATGGGCCGTCGGTTTGATGAAGATCAACGGCTCTCATTGGTGTTACTAAAACGACGTCGTTCAGTTGCTTATGAGACCTAGACCTTCGACCTTTGGATTAAATCAAATGGACGGCTCAGATCGAATCTCTCATAACTTATTAACTAATTAACTCCGCTAATTGTCTCAGCCGTTGGATTAAACCTGATGGAGGCTGAGATTGCACCTCCTGTGTGGCCTGGACCGGGTTTCTTGGCTGATGCCTTGGGCTAAGGTATTGGGCCACTAATTTTAGTTCTTTTGGCCCAAATCAATTAAACCCAATTATTTTTGTATTTTCCGATTTTATTAATTATTAAGACACCATTTTTTTTCTTTTCTTTTATGAATTATTAAAAAACTTAATCTCCTACTTATTCTAGTTATCTAATATTTTGAGCAATTTTATACTATTGTTTTTCGAATTTCCGCTACTAAGAACTATTTTTTTATGATTTTCTTCTTAAGGCTAATCAATTCAAACAAAATAATTACTTAACCTATTTTTTTTTATTTTTCTAATTTTCAATTATTCAAACACACAAAATATGGCTAATTTCAAACAAGGCACACAATTGCACTCAAAAATATATTTATTTTAATTTTGGAATTATTTGCCTGGTGCAAAAATCATGTGCTCACAAGCCTTATTGCGGATTTTGGTGTGAGATCCCTTTGTTGACTTCTCAATTCTGCCATGACTTGGTGGACATATTACATAACTGAAGAAAAAAAGGGTAGTCCGGGGCATTTGCTCGTATGTTAAGCATCTTATAGTGAAGTAATGCCCAATTTCTTTGATCCTAACCCTAATCCTATCCTTTTCTCTAAGCAGCTGCTCTATATGTCGATTTTTTGTCCCCAATATTTGAGCGTTACTGGTGACTTGATCCAAGAGCCTATCTACTTGATTTTTCATCTGAGCCATTAAGTCATAGCAGCAGTCCCTATCTGCTTTGGCATCCCGGGACTCCCTAAGAGAGGTATTTGCTTCCCTCAAGCCAGTGATGATCTCCCCGTAATCTTTCTCTATTTGTTGCAGATGAAGTGCTCTTTGGTGGGCCGCTCTTCTCCATCTGGTCTGAATTGTAACTAGAGCAGCTTATGCTTTTTCCAAGTCTTCTCGGTGCTCAAGGGATTTCCTTTCTAAGTCATTTATGAGCATTTCATCAGTCCGACTTCTCCTCGATCTTTCTGCAGTTGATTGCATCTCCTGGATTTGGGCTTGTAGTGCTTGCCTTTCTTGTGCCCAGTCGGCCCTTTCCTGATCGAAGTCAGCATGTTGTATGTCCATGGCGGCTTCCAGAATCCCTTTGTCTTCCTTCAAGGTGTTGATGCAAGATTGGTACTCTTGAGTTGTTTCGCCTCTAGCTTCCCTAACTCTGGACTATTTCCTTTTCCCAATCGACGGCATATTTTACCAACCTTTCTGCCATTTTTTCGGGCATTGACTGGTTGTGGAACCACTCAAGGTATGCGAGGCTCACTTTTCCTCATTCACGGTGGGCAACCATTTCATCGATGTCCGAGAGTCGACTACCGAACCACACCTTTTGTGCATAAGATTCTCTTGGGAGCTTCTCCATCGTGAATTCCCACATGAATGATCACATATCTTCGATCGAGGGCCTTTCCTGTTCTCTCCCCAACTGGCGCATGATGCGTAGCGGGGCGTATGGTTGGAAACCCCTGAACCCTTTAGTATGTAGAATGGGCAATATGTCGACATGTGCATGACCTTAGCAGAAGGGAACCTATAATAGTTCCAAGTAAGCTGGTCTATTTTTAAGGAGTTTAGCAATTCCTGCCAGGCCCTTAAATCATCCGGAAGGTTACAACGCGTGGCCCTGCTTGTATGACAACGACTGTAGTTCAACCAATCTACATTGAAGTTTATCACAATTAGGTGATGATAAAGATATTCTATGAACCACGTTTGCAACAAGATGTTACAACCTTCGAAATAATCCTTTCCCTCTTGACACAGAGTTAATGCCCAAAAAATGTCTCCTAAGATCATAGGAAGAATAGTGTGCTATTCTCTACTCTGCAAGTATGAGACCACTGCTGATAAATGGATTCTGATACGTTCACCACGTTCGGGAAAACCATGGTCCCTAGAAAAGCAATTATGAAGGCGTAGATTCTCAAATCTCCCCAGGCATCATAATTTAATTGGCTGACAAATTCTGTGTTTGAGATTTTCTCGAATCCTTCCTTATCACCAAACCTGTCGTAAAGATACTCCAACGGAACCCATCCTTTATTCAAGCAACCCATTGGAACTCGACAGAGACTTAATTTCTTTAGGAAATTATTTTCACCCATTTTTCTAGGAGCTGCGGGTTTCTTTTTGTGAAGATCCTTCCTGAATCTTGTGAGTCCACCTATCTCTTCTAAAGTGGGTGTCATTTTGCATTCTATAAATCTGAAAACATTATTTGCGGAGTCCAAGAAACTCACCAAAACCCTGATCAAATCTTTGTCCAGTTTTATTCTCATAATATTCGGAAGAAACTTGAGGTGTTTGTAGACTTGATTTCTTTCCCATGCTGAAAAACTATCCCACAAATCACAGAGACGGCCCGGGGTTTTATCTCGAATCATAAACATGGGAGGCATCTCGTCTCTTGCCCTTTTCTGACTGATTCTTTGCGATGGAGCCATGCTGATCCTAGAAAAGATAAAAAAATAAAACTTAAGATTTTCAATTTTTTTTAATTTATTTTTATTTATAAAAAAACGAATCTCATCAACGCAGTCTTTCAGCACTTACAGAAGATTTGAAGGCTGTGTAACATGATACCGGTGTAATGACTAGGTACTGTTTTTGTGAAACAGGTCCTTCGGTTCCCCATTCGAGGCGTTTAGTTGTTTTCGCAAAATGTCCTAACCCTTGACTAAGGACAATTCTCCTAATTTTAACACATTTTTTTAATTTTTTTATATTACTTTTTGAAAAAGCAGTATTAGTTGAGCCCGATATGGGTTGCCTACGTATCCCACGTCCGGTGAGAATCAAACTTGCGTAGTTTGAACCAAACAAGCTATATCATTTTAAAAAATAAATCTTTTCCATCTTTCACTTTTCATAAAA
Source organism: Nicotiana noctiflora (assembly GCA_032618575.1). Classification (NCBI taxonomy): domain Eukaryota; kingdom Viridiplantae; phylum Streptophyta; class Magnoliopsida; order Solanales; family Solanaceae; genus Nicotiana; species Nicotiana noctiflora. The sequence continues at coordinate 53,099 of JASVEL010001203.1, forward strand.
ATTACTAGAGTTTTGGTGTTTATTTGGGAAATTTTTGAAACATGTGCTTAAATCCCTTGACCCTATACCTTGGTAATTTCTTTTTTTTTTTTAATAATAAGCCGGTCAAAATGCAGGTTTGAAACAAATAAATGCATGAACAAGATGCATCAAGTTGGTCTTTTGCTTCAGGTACACCTGCCCTAGATAGACCCAACCCCTGTGTTGAGCCTCCTAAGTCGAGTATGCACATGATGCAAATAGACGTTCCTACTGGGGATCTGGCATGAGGTTTTGTTATTCTAGTTTATCATCTTATTGGAAAAAGTGTCTAGACTGGCTTTACTTGAGCGGACAACTCGAGGCGAAGAGCGTTAGTGCACCGGTAGGATGGCTTTCCAGCTTAATTGACAGTACTTCCCCCCTAAACATGTGTGACTAAAATCCTTCACCGGGTGCCAAGCACCACAGCTATCTTGAGAAAGACGGGGTATGTCCAGCAAATGCTCGATATTATATTTCAAAGAGACTTAGAGGAGAAAGTGGGTATCGGCACAATTTATATACTTTATTCACAAAATATCAAAGCGATAAAAGCAACATTTAGCACATTAAAACAAATATTTAATAAATCAGATAATAAATAAGCCAAATTTAATATTTATTCAAAGCTCGAATTCTTAAACCCTGAACCAGTGGTTCTGGGTTTGTATCCCCAGCAGAGTCGCCAGAGCTGTCACCTCTCCTTTTGGCGCACCCTACCCCAAAGGGTAAAAATGTGCAAGGGAGTTTTTCCATTTTAAGTGACAATATTGGAAGCGGGATTATTTATTTATTTCAGAGTCGCCACTTGGAATAAATTATGGTGTCCCAAGTCACCGATTTATTTAAATCCCGAATCGAGGAAATTTCGACTTTCCAAGTGAAGCCTGCGAACTAGAATTCTAAGTAAGGAATTATGTTGACCCGAGGGAAACTGTTTTTGGACGGATTGAGGCCGATGGCCATGTGTGAGGATATGTTGAGTGATGTGAGGAGGCTTTCAGGCCTCGAGTATATTGTGAGGAGGCTTTCAGCCCTCGAGTGTATTGTGAGGAGGCTTTCAGTCCTCGGGTGTATTGTGAGGAGGCTTTCAGGCCTCGAGTTTATTGTGAGAAGGCTTTCAGGCCTCATATTGATATGTACAGGCTTTCAAGCCTTATTATGGTAGCGCTTGGGCTGTAGTAGCCCCCCGGAGTCTGCACACCCACAGTGAGCGCGGGTACCCATGTGTTGTGATACTGAGCTCGAGGGACTGATACTATTTGGGTGATGTGATACTGAGCCTGAGGGGCTGATACTGTCCCGCGTGATGTGCTACTGTGCCCGAGGGATTGGTACTATTTTTGAATGTGCCCGAGGGGCGAACTTTCTGTGCTCATCTTGCGTATTTAATTGCCTTTTTACCTATTATATTGTGGTACTTGTGCCCGAGGGGCGGACTTTTTGTTCTTATCAGTACTAACTGTTTTGAAATCGTTTTCGTAATTATTGAAAATACCATTTTCAAAAGAGATTTGAACTGAGCCAAGGCATTTCTAAAGATATACAGATTTCACTATTATTCTCAGAAAATTATACCCGGCTTTTATACTGCATGTTGGTTGCTTTACGTGATTTCTTGCTACTCAGTTATTATTTACCTTTATTACTTGCTGAGTTGGAGTACTCACTTTATTTCTTGCACCTTACGTGCAGCTGCAGGTATTTATTCAATCGGTAGCGGGTATTGGCCGTGTGGAGGCAGAGTTGTAGAGGTTTTAGCGAGGTGACTGCCAGCATTCGCAGCACCACAGTCCTCTTATGTTATTCATTATTATTATTCATGGTATTTCTAGACTATAAAGTGGGGATTTCATTTTTATAGATGCTCGTGACTTGTGACACCCCGGTCGGGCTGTATTGGGTTAAATTACATCAATTAATATCAATAATTCATATTCGAACTGTTATATAACTGATTAACGACTTTAAAGTGGTGTTCTAAAATGGTCTGGTTGTCCTTGTCTTCACCAAAATGCATCATCACAACCGAAGCGGGGTTTAGATCGTGACATTCTTTTTATCAATCCAAGCTTTGCTAAACAGAGATACTCGATACCTCTATTGGTGGGAGTCGGAAAATAGTAAATATTGGTGAAATAATTAAATATGTGCAAGCGAACTCGAACACAACATTTAACAAAAAGAGAAAGAAGGGAAGAGGTGTGTGTTTGGGGGGGAGGCGGTGTGGGTGGGGACCAGGGGGGATTAACACGTAGCTTTGTGGTATCCCTCAACATTAACTAAATGCAAAATTTTTTAAGATTCGAAATTTCCTAGAAACATAGATGGGTTCTGTTCTAAGAAAGAATAATTTGTTAACTAATCGAACCTCTCAACAAAATAGTTGACATAATTGCAAGTCTTTCAAAAATTATATCTTAACAACATAATTGTACACCATGCTGCTTTAACAATGCCAATTAATAATATCAATAACCAAACACCCTCTTTATTAATGATAGTAAAATAAATTTTAAAAAATACTGTCACCAACAAAATATAAAGGGGAAAAATATAAAAATAATTGTAAGTTGAACTATTCAAATATGAATTATCCTGATACTGGATTGACTTCGTCTACCGATCTCTTTTGTTGACTTTCAAGGTCTGCTACTTTTAAATTTTGGACCTTTTCATTTTTGGCTTGATTGCAGAGACTGATTTTTCAAAAAACATACATAAAATATTGAATTTGGAGGTATATATGGTTGTTTTACTATAAATTAATAGCCCAAAAAAGAAATATAAACAAAAAACAAAGCTCGAGTCTCGAATTGAAATTTTATTTCATTAGTACTAGTGTTTTAAAAGGGGTGGGCGTGAGACGAGGCATTTTAGATATGTCTGAGGCATACGCCCCGAGGCACAAGGCATAAGTCATATGGATATTTAATTTTTAATATTTTGTAATAATACAAATAAATATTTATAAACTGGTAATATTACATAAAATTTGAAGAAAACTATATATATATATATATATATATATATATATATATATATATATATATATATATATATATATATATTTCCCACAACAATAAAATAAGAAAATTAAAATATCAATTATACGCTACTTACAAGCACAAGTCTAAGAGAATAAAATTTTCTATATGGAGGAAAAAAAAAAGATGATTAAATTGGAATTCGAACTTTGAACTTGCTGTTATAAAAGAGAATAGATTTCTCTTTGTATTTGTAAAAAAAAATTGAATATTCGTTGCTTTTGGGATATACTAGCAGAGTAGCGGATAAGATAAAGAATTTGGAAAGACCATGAATTAGGGCTTCAATCACAAAAAAAAAGGTCCTAACTTTAAAATTTAATACATTTCAGTTCCTTTTTAAAAAATTTAAGTAATTACCAAGCTGATGTAACGACCCCGTCCAACACTGTATAGATATTCTCCGCTTTGGGCTACCCGCCTGCACAGATTTGTTCCTCCCCAGCTGGTCCACTGGGGAAAACGCATCTACACGTGTTGTCCAATGCCTTACTAATATAGCCTAGGACTCCCCCTCTCATTTTCGATGTGGGACTCCTGTGAGCTACAGCTACCCGCTGATACCACTCACCCCACCAACAAGGACATAACGTCCTCGTTGTGAGTACCCACCCATCGTACTCCAGAGAGTCGGCTCTGATACCAACTTATCACGACCTCAAACCCGTTCGTGATGGCGCCCAGCATACAGCTAGGACAGCCCGACCAATCAACAGAAACACGAAACTATCAGCTCACAATTTATCCTTTTTAAGCATAAATAATGAGAAGTTAATGGAAATAATATTCAACACATCGGGATTAGACATCCCAAACCAGTACGACCTTCCAACGGAACAAGAGTCACAAGTCATGAGCCTATACCATAATTTATAAACTGTGATAGTGTATATAACTATGCACAAGTGTGAGATAGACAGAACAGAAAAATAGAGATAAACTGGAGAGTCAAGTCCTGCGGACGCTCGCAGCTACCTCGACTGTCCAAATGCACTCCAGAGCAGCCATAGAATCAGCTCTGTTGTGATGTACCAGGATCTGCACACAAGGTGCAGGGAGTCAGGTGTGAGTACTTCCAACTCAGTGGTAATAAAAGTAAATAATGTTGAAGAAAAGAAAACCACGCAAAACACTATCTCATGCTACACAATACAGAACTATCATTAAACTTCAAAACACTATCATTTTATTCCTTTTAAGCATATGTGAGTAGATTATTTAGAAATCTCATTTTCAGCTTTCTTTCTTTCATGATAACATACCCATACCTGGGCACAATCTCAAGCAGTGCAAGTCTGCACTCAAATCAGCCCCCTTGGGCTCAGCACTCCTTAACAATTACCACCAGGGGGTCTGGTCAATAAGGCAAATAAAGCATGTATGTCAATAATGTATGAGTGTTATATGTTATGCCACGTAGTACAGAGAAACCAATGTATGTATGACATGCAATGCATATGACGATGTAGCGTACATCCCGATCCATGCAAAGGCGCACGTGCTCACTGTGGGGTTCAGACTCCGGAGGGGCTCCTACAGCCCAAATGCAATATCAATATCACACCTGCTGCGGCGCGCATCCCGATCCATATACCACTGCGGCGTGCAGTCCAATCCATGCACGTGTATGCATATGCTCACATAAATCGTCATGCCCTAACATATGGCCCTCGGCCCCAATCAGTCTAACAAATAATCAAGAAAGCCCCTCGGGCAACAGTATCACATTAGCTCACAACTAAAAATGTCATTAAGACCTTGCGTAAGTTTTTCATAACCTTATATAAATGTTGAATAGCAAAATACCATTTAAAACCTTAAATTTAAATAAAAATATGCACAGTGTTATCAAGACAATGATACCAATCCCTGAAGAATTCAAATAATCGGCACCGTTTAGCAGTTATTGGAAATTGGAAGCCCTAGTGCCTCTCTCGTTACTTGATATGATGAATTTGAATAATGATATATGATTGCAGACTGGTTGTCATAAGTCATGTTTTCTAGACTAATGTCATATGGACTATGTCACAAAAATGTCACAAACTGCGTGGCAGAGTGCATCAGATCATGCTCTAGCAGGGTAGATATACCCTAGGGCCAGCGGATGGCTGGTAAATATTGCTTTGTCAGTTGGGCCTTCATGGCGGATGTCAGTGTTGAGGTATCTACCATTGATTCAGTTTTGGTATTGTGAGCACATGAGTTTTGTACTAGGCAAACAATTCCAAAATTAAAATAAATATATTTTTGAGTGCAATTGTGTGCCTTATTTGAAATTAGCCATATTTTGTGTGTTTGAATAATTGAAAATTAGAAAAATATAAAAAAATTGGTTAAGTAATTATTTTGTTTGAACTTATTAGCCTTAAGAAGAAAATCATCAAAAAATAGTTCTTAGTAGCGGAAATCAAAAACAAATAGTATAAAATTGCCAAAAATATTAGATAATTAGAATACACAGGAGATTAAGTTTTTTAATAATTCATAAAAGAAAAGAAAAAAAAATGGTGTCTTAATAATTAATAAAATCGGAAAATACAAAAATAATTGGGTTTAATTAATTTGGGCCTAAAGAACTGAAATTAGTGGCCCAATACTTTAGCCCAAGGCATCAGCCAAGAAACCCGGTCCAGGCCACACAGGAGGTGCAATCTCAGCCGTCCGTC